>VZSV01000038.1:3610807-3637836 GCA_013398735.1 Nothocercus julius | reverse complement strand
CTAGGATTTACCTGGCGGAGGAGCCCGCGCTGCCCGGGGCTGCCCCACCGCGACCGCCAGCAACGCACGTCCCGCCGCCGCCGCCGGCGATAAGGGCCGCAGAGCGGAGCGCTCAGCCCCCCGGGCAGGCGGCAGCCGCGGCGCCTCTCCAGCTCCCTCAGAGGCTGCCTCTGGAGGCCGCCATCTTAGCTCCGGCAGCGAGACCGCCCTGCCGACGCAGACACCGTCAGGCCCGGGGCCGTCACGGGACGCGGTCAGCTGATATAGGCGCTCCCTCCCCGCCGCCCTCCGCTTCGCCGAGCGCTTTGGTCCCGCCCGTCACGCCGCCTCTACCGCCCGCCCGCCCTCCGATCGCTCCTTCCCTTCCCCGGCCGGGAGCCGGGGCAAAGTCTCCTTCCTTCCCTCCCTCCCTGCCCCGTCACCTCAGCGCGGGGCGAGAGAGAGAGAGGAGTCTTTGGGGATGGGGGGGTGGAAGCCGTTGAGGATGGAGGAGCCGTTGGGCATGGCGGGGAAGCCATTAGGGATGGAGGAGGCACGTGTCCTGAATGGCTCTACCTGTATTTTCGCTCCCTCTGGTACTTTAACAACAACTCATGGGCGAATTAGTAACGTCCTACGTGTCCAGCTCCTGGAGGCTTGTGGTTATACATCTTTTGTGAGCAGCTGTTTTCTTAGTTGGAAGGATGGTGGCCTGAGGGGATGCGAATCCTCAAGGCTGCAGTGGTGGTGATGGCAGCTGGCTGCCATTTTAGTCGTGCGAAGGCGTTTGAAGGCAGTCCCACAGACTTCAGCCCCCTCTCATGATCTTGGAGAACTTACCTCTGGATGTGAATAGCTGGTCTCCGGGTCGCTCTCAGGTTTGCCCTCAGGGGGAAGACAAACTGCAGCGTTGCCAGTTTGCGATGCTTTATGCACCCCTGTGTTGCCGTTTTGAGGCCTGCTACTGCCTTGTGGCAAAAGCACATGACAAGTAAGAGTGGTACCTTACTTGTATGCAAAATGTTGCTAACCTGTGGCTTCCTTTTTCAGCGCAGGCATCACGGAGGCAGGCAACACACACTGCACAGTCAACAAACAAAGTACGCTTTTTAATTATGTGTTATTTGTGTGACTGTACAAACAATGTGAAGTCCCGTGTTCATATTGGTGAAACACTGGTTTATATGATTGTCTAACCATCCTTTAAAGTTATTACAGTGTTTTATGCTCTCCCTTTCATCTGTTTCCCATGTTCTGTGCAAGATACAGATTTACAAACATGCTGTAAACTACAGCAGTGTTATGACAATTTGTGGCAATCTCTTATAAATGCCTAAAGATTGGGGTAAATATTCTGAAGCATGCCTCAAACTGGAACGCTTGGGCCTAGCATGCTTTTCTGTGAAAGCTTGTTCTTAAAATGTGCAAGTGAGCAGCTGAAGAACATATAACTGTTAATGTATTAAAAGCTATGCCTTTGGATATATTAGACCAAGTATCACAGAGAACAGATTAAAATTATAAGCTGCATATTGCTTTTTTAATTTCCTTTTTGTTACTATGTAGTATAACTTCATGTCTTATATTTTGCATAAAATGTTTGAAAGATTACAAGGTCCTTTTGATAACTGTAGTCATCTGAGTGACATCAAGGCAGAATAGTGCTAATGGCAAAACAGCATTACATTGGGGGAGCTGCTAAATTACTTATAGTCACAGAAGTTTGGGAAAAAAATGAATATTTTATTAGGATTGCGGAAAACTGCTTTTAAAGAAAAGTGGTAAGATTCAGAGGAATTTCTTTAGCTGAGTGCATGGAAACTTTTAGAGTGGTTGAGGGAAATTTTCCTGTTCTGTTTATTGTCTTGCACAGTTTGTTTGGTTTGGGGGATGGGAGGGGGTTATCTTTCATGTTAGTACTTCATGTTGTTAGGTAGGTAAAAGCATAGTAGCTGAAGAGTCACCTTGATAGGTATTTATTGCTAGATACCAAAGAAGAACATTTGCACAGTACAATTGGTATAACAAAACTGGGAATTAGTATTTTTTAGGTAGATTTTAACCTAAATGCATTGATTATGTTTCAGCATATTTATTCAGTTCAAGTTAAGATTTCAATAATAAACTGTGTGATCTGTCTGCTTTTCTTTTAAAGACCACCTGTGCTTTTGGATGAACTTTGGTATATGCAGTGATGCTGTCTTTGGTCATAAGGAAAAATGCAGAGGCATGATAGCAGGAAAGGAGAATGCGGATTAAAAGTGAGATACTGTGAGAGAAAGAGGAACTGACGTAGAAGAAATGATTATTCAGGGATAAAGTAAATTAGACAGGTATGAGTAGCAATTGAGAGAAAAAATATAGATACTACATTGTACAAAATGACAAAATATCTTTCAGGAATTAAGTTAGGATTTCATGACTGATCAACTATAAAGCCTCTGTGAAATTATTTACAGACAACAGCATTCTAATTTTCTTGAATTCTTTTTTTTTTTTTTTTTTTTTTTTTAGATTTGCTACTGCTTAATATTTTGTGAGAAATGGCTTTATTTCCTGTTCACCTAAATTTTTGTGGGAAGCCTGGCATATAAAAATGTTATTTTTTTATAATTTTCCTCCAATTTTAATATTTACAGTTTACTTTTAAAAATCATATAATAAGCAAAATCATCACCCCATTGACAGTTTTATTGCTAGCTATGACAGAGACAATGTTTCAGCCCTCGTTTTCCCAGGCACTTAACAGAGCCAAGAGCCATATTGGAGCATTCTCATTATTAAAGGAAGAATAACAAGGCAGTGTCTTCTTGGGTGTCTTCCTGTAAGGTACCGTGTTTAATTGCTTCAGTCCATATTGAAAAAGAGCACTCATCTTTGTTACTTCTAGATCTTTCATCTGAAGAATTACTGCATATGTCAATCTGACCTTGTCAGTTAAAATGCTGTCATTTGCAAGACTTCAGGCCACCTGCAATCTAGTGAGCTAGGTCTGTCCTTATGATCCAATTATTGAAATCCAGAAGGAGTGAAGAGTTCCAGTCCACTGCTAAATAATTAACGCTCCACTGGACTATTTCAGTGATAGCACCTAATCTGAAAGACTGTGGTTCAGGATGGCTGAATTCAAGCGCATTAGAGTAGAGTGCCAGTTCTGGGATTCTCTGCAGTAGCAGCGAAGACGGTGTTTGTAAATACAACCTATAATAGCAGGGCTCTTCCCATATTTGAAACATCTGTATTGTGTTTTGTAGCAATAACAAATTGCTAACCTGCACAGTGAGCAAAGGACAAAACAACTCCCTGTCACAGTACTGTCTATAAAGATGGAGCAGAATGTCAGCATTCTGGCCAAAGAAGAGAAGACTCCTTTACCCTTCCTTGTTTTACAAGGAAATTAGTTCATAGCAGAGCTGGGAAGAGCTGCTCCATCCCCCTACTCATAACCAGTTCCCTGTGTAGGCATGTGCGTGATTACCCACTCTCAGACAGGATGCTGCTGTTCTGCCATATACTGACAGGACTCTCTCCAGTCTTAGTATGGAATGATCTATATGGTGTACACCAGCTTCCTGTTGGCTTTGGTAGGATAATTAATCGGGTGGAGGGCTATGCTTAGTAACTGTATCTTTTGTATTTCATCAGCTAACAATAATACTTTGAAGCACTACTACATGATTGGAATCGTAGAGGATTGCAGGAAGTTCTTCTAAGACACAATGCTGAGCTAAATACCCAAGTCTCACTGGAAACCAAGAAGTAAGATCCCTTTGGAAACCTGTCTTCTAAATTTTGTCCTTTTTACTCGTAATGTGTAGCAGATGCCAAAATATGGATTGCCCAGAGAACTTCCTGGGAATCAGATTCACTGTGCTTTATCCATTTTTGTTTTACTCTTTGCTAAGCCAAAGATGCACTGAGACTATGCTCTCAATGTGCTAGCAGTTCAAAACTTGCATAATTTTTCAATATATCTGGACATATTTTATGTCTAAAAATAAATAGAGAGAACACTGATGTTGTATCTTCTCTGAGAGATTAATTAAAAGGTAACTTTTGAATATTCTCTTTTAACAACTCTAGGTAGACTCATTAAATGATAACTTCTTTGTTATCTAATAGCTTGATAATAACTGTAACCTGTGCTAACTAGGATCATGATATTATTATTGAATTGTACTGAATGGTTAATAAGGGACATCTTCAATATATTGAATCATGCAGAACATTATTCATACAATTTGTTTTGGCTGTGATAAGGCTCTGTCTTCTGATTGGCTAATGCTCTCATTTTGGTGCCCAAATAGATGTGGTAAATATTACCATCTTAACTTTTGGTATCCTTACTTTTTGGTGACTATTCTGAAGATGATCCATAGATTATCTTTTTTTTTTTTTTTTTTTTTTGAACTTTCTAAAAGATAGGTTCTCCTAATGACATGGTAGAATGACACAAAGGCATAGAAGAAGGAGACAGAAAAAGAGGCAAGGGGTCTAGGAGAAAGTGGAGCCCAGGAAAGGAAGATTGGATCTGGAGGAGTAGGACATATATACAGGAAAGGGAGTCAGAGGATCACTTATTCCATGTGGGAATCTATAGGACAGTTAAAGATCATGGAACAGATGAGGGAAAGTCAGGAAAGTGACAGATTAACTTGGAACAGACTAGACCTGAGATCTAGGAAGATGGGGAGTGTTGTGAGGTTATGACTTAGAAAAAATTTTAAAAAAGAGACTATGATCAGAAGAAGTGCTTATATAAGGATAAGGGGACTTTTTCTCAGGGAGCCTGGTACAGAGAACCTGCACAAGAGGGTTCTTACAGGTAGTGTCTGTTAGCTCTCACGTCAATGATCTGTGATGCAGATTTAAACGTGATATGTCATAAAATCCAACATAATAATTCTGTGGGATTTACAAACCTAGAAATTTTTATACCTACTGACATAAACAGCTATGCAATATGGACAAGACTTGTCAAAAGATAGAAAATGCCAGAAAAATAGAATTGTCTTGCAAATAGTTACATGTTTACGATGATTTGCTTTTCCATGAGATGTTTGCCTTATTCACAGCACAAGATGAAAGGACTGATTGAACGAATATGTATCTAATGCTGTGCTCTGTCTTGCTCAGTTTGCTGGCCTAAAATCTATTTGCTATGGGCTATACAATCTCTATTCTTCAGGCCCCAGATTTGTTTATTTCTATATTGGCATTTCTGTGACATTCTTCAGTACACTATCCGAGTGCTTCAGGAACATGAATGGATTTATTTTCACGGTGTCCTTCCAATATTTGAATGACATTAATGTTTCTTTTTCTGTAGATTCATGTGTGTAATTTCCAAATATCCTAGAAAAAGCTTTAAAATGATTTTTCTCTTAGCAAAAGCACACTTCTGGGAAAAAGAAAAATGGTTATTTTATTCTCTCACCGTCTCTTTTTTTATGGAAAATAGAACCGAAAATAGAAAATAGAACCAAAACAGAGGATAATGCACATTCCAGGCTTATGCAGTGTATTGATCTATTAGCTGTCTGTATTCGTGTTCCTACAGAGAGTACCATGTTCCCTGCAAGGGCTAGTCGGAGACATATAAAAATGAAGGTGCATGAAAAATGAGGATTTTAAACCAAAAAAAAAAAAGTTTGAATGTACAGTTGTTTCTGTTCTGAAATCATGATTTTTATATAATATTGAAGAAAGCACTCAGTCTTACCACATCAATTCCATATTTATTCCACAGTTTTCCAAATTTCTATATTAGCCCTGTTACCATACTGTTTTTCTACAAATTTCACTAACATTTGTAATATTCATGAAGTTTCTGTCTCCCCATTTAAAATCTGCTTTCCATCTAAAAGGCTACTGTCCTCAATTTACTGTTTGGCTCTAAGTTTGGTACTGTGCTTGGGAATTTCCCACAGACCCTATCATATGTAAAATCTGCTGGAAACTTAATTATTCTATAATATACTGTATTATTTTTATACTCCTGATGGACATTATCCTACTAGCAAAGAACTAGCCAGTTCCTAGCTGAGTAGAGAGGTTAACTTCTGTAATAGAAAACCTAATAGAAAAAGAAATCCTTCCAGGAGCAGAAATGGTAAACATTTGCAAACGAAAATAAAAACACTGCTGTCTAAACTTAGCATATTTTGTAGGAAATTTAGTTTTGGTGGTGCAGTCATGGCATCTGGCACCTGCTAAGGCTATTAGCTTTCCCAATTAGATCAGAGTTTTTAGCATAATGCAAGCCTTTAAACTTAGATTTTAATGAGCTGTGGCTCAGTATTATTAAGTTATTTAGACCTTGGTACTGCAGCTGACTTGTTTGCTCCATGAAAATCTGCAGATCTCCTTGCAAAGACTGATCCACAGTGTGCTTGCACAGTGTGTTTGGAATAGTAATTCTTCCTTCAAACAGCCCCACTGCCTCAGGTTTGCATTCAGCCTAGGTCAGCAAGGGGCACGCACAGATATTTGACCTCTCCTGGCTATTTGAAGCTGTGTAAGAGATGTGTTAGGGCTTTTGGAAAATACTTAAATGCAAGCTGCTCAGTGTGGAGCCTCATGAGTCGCTGGGGAAGCAGAGAATCATTACTATAGATACAAGCATGGGAGTGTCTAATTCAGTGGAAAAACAGCAAGAAAGAAAAGGAAGTGACAGCTTTTTGCTAATCAGCATCAAGCCAATTCATTTGCAAAAGCAAAGAAGAGATAAAACTAACTTTAGGGTTACTTAATCCATATCATTAAAAGCTGTAAAATCCAATGAGAAGGTTTGTTTTGAAGAGGACGCATGGAACTTTGATTTACTTTCTATGTGACTAAATCTCTTGACTATTTTTCCTTGTTAAATACTCCTTGTTAATTTATCCAAGATAAATCAGCATTCATGGATTGTATTGTAAACTGCGTGGATTATGTCTCTTTCTTGACTCAAGAAGAGTCAAAATAAGCAAGCATAAAATTGCAGTCAGTCTGAGTCTGGGCGATTGCTTCTTGAATCTGAATGATAATCATAACCAAAATAATCTAGCTTCAAATGACATTCTGTGCTTTTGGTTTTCTCCAATTTCATACTTTATTAAATTTCCAAGTATACTTGAATTTATATACATTTATATGTAATTTTCCTTGATGATTATACAAAAGGCCCAGCGGAACAGCATAGGTATGATAGGAATTTGCGCTTAAAGTAAATATGCAGCATCATTATTACCAGGTACAGGAAGAATATTCTAATAATAAAAAATTACTTACATTAATAGACTATGTTTTATAATAAAAGGTGTGTTTAGCAGTAGACAACAGGAATGCTAAACTCTTGCACTATTAGCTGTGGACATAGAAAAGTTAATACTTTCCCTTTCCCCTGTTACTTAATGACTTCTGCAATATAAGAATGACCAACACAGTGAGTCATAAAAAGAACATCAGTCAGCAAAATTTTCAGCCTTTTGCCCTCTTTCTATAGTAAGCCAAAGCAGGACTTTTTAAGTTTCTGTTTTCTTTCAGGTTTTTGCAGAGCAGTTTTTTTTCTAGGTCTTCAGAGTTTCACTTTGGTTTTTCTTCATGCTGTTTCTGCTTGCAATTTTCTCATTATTTCCCTACAAATCTTTCAGTATTGTAGAGGTACCAGCGTTTCAGAAGTGTCACTTCTGATGACAAAAGAGAGTTTTCACCTTTAATAACTGTAGAATGGTTGGTAATCATATGACTAGGACATTTGCCCAAATTTATGGAAATAGCAGTATATGAATCTGAGAAAGCATAAACAAGGCAGAAATTCACACTGTAAGTTAACACCACTTCTATCATCTATTTCAGGCAGTATATTATCTATATTATCTTCCCACTCTTTTTGCTTTGTTTTGACACAGATCGTGACGGTCAAATGGTGTGTAAGGGACATGCTGTTGTTTTAAAGCATAACCATATGGATACTTATATAATCTTATTTATTCCCATACTGTAATGATACTATTAATGCTTAAGCTTTTGGCCACATTTCCCTGAAACTTCTGTCCCATTTTTAACGTAAGGCAGACGGGTTGTTAAGAAACTTGAATATATGCCTATTTATACTTTCTTTCTGGTAAAAACATTAAACTGTTATCATTTTATACTAATAAAATGTATTTGGATTATATGAATATGTCATTTGATAAATTACAGAGGAGGTTAGACTGAGATATTTTAATTGCTTGAACTTTGTCCCCATCCAGATGATGTTCTTTCCAGCAGGCATGAAGAGAAATATATTCTCTATAATGCAGTACACTGCACTTGAATAAACTAATGATTTTGATAATAATAATAAAAAAAAATATTTCCTGCCCTTTTCTTATATAAAAATGACTGGCTCTTATGTCTTTGAATACAAGTTATTTTTCTATATTTTTCTATATTAGAGATCTCCTGGCCTTTTTTTTTTTTTTCCTTCTCCACAGAGCTGCATAGGAACATTAAGATAGGATATTACAGAAGCACGGAGTGGTAAGTCAGCACTTGGCAGATGAAAGGCAAACTCTTCAGTCATGGCCCTAAATTTATTTCAGTTCAACCACTAAACAGTTGTGAACTTTGCTGATCAAAACCAAAACTAGAAAACCTGAAGCTGGGCTTGGCAATGTTCCAGTTTCTAACAAGCTGATCATATGTGATCCTCTTTTTATTTATTTATTATTATTATTATATATTCAACTCCTGGTAGCTATTGGCTTCAGACATCCCCATACAGATTATTCCTGTTTTGTTCTTTTGTTTCCTTCTTTAAGCTCCTAAGTAGAGAAACATTTTACACCAGCTCCACATTAGAGACATTGTTTACATCTTATAGGTTCTCTGTTTTAGTACTTACGCTTTTACTGTCTAAAAAGAACCTAGTAAGGATGTACCTCTGCAAGCCTTCACAGTCCCAAGCACTGTCAGTATGGGCCGTCAAACTCAGTGGAAGTGTTTGCAGATGAGATGGCTTTTTGCCCAGATGAGGATTTCCAGTAGGGGCCTGCAAGTTCAATGCATAGATTTTCGCCATATCTTCACATTCTGTTGGCTATATTTGATGCATATATATGATCATATGTCTCTTCCTCCTTTGTTTTGTGAAGGTACTTCAGTCAGCATTGCTGTGTGCTTCAAAAGCTAACACCAAGATAGTGCTCAGTTTCTTATCATTAACTTAAGCTGCCCCCAAAATGCCTCTCTTTTTGTACTATTAAAAGCTGTATAAATTTGCAGCCATAGTTAGCTTCTTGTTAGTATTTCACATTTTTCAGTAGTTATGCTAACATGAGATCTTTAAGGGAAACTTTTGTAGGATTTCCTTGTCATGAGACAATTCTCAAGGTACTATAGGTTTATCCGTTAATGATTTGGTTTTCTAGATGTTCTAATTTTCTAGATTTTTTCCAAACAAGAGAAGTAGAAAGTTTCAAGCTTGCTAGTCCTTAAAAATCTTTTAGAACAAATGTGTCCTTCATTGACTTCTAATGGAAAGCTTGCATCTGCAATGTGCTGGTATTTGACTTCAGATGACAAATGTTAAAAAGAAAACAAAAACAAAACAAACAAACAAACAAAAAAACAGCTAAAATCCCCAGTGTCAGATTGACTGGCCAGATATGATGGGATGAGTTCATGGTTGTAATCAGAAGAAGTGGGAAAATGCTGGTGGAAAATCCCTGATCAGCTTGGAAATTGAATGTAAAAAAGCTGAGCCTGTAACCAACAGCTAGGCTGTGAGCAAAGACATTTCTCTTCATGCTCTTCCATTTAGGGTTCTGCATATTAGCTGGCTACAGGAATTAAGCAGTCTGATACAAGATACTCTCTTACTGTCATGAATAATTTTGTGGAAAATGAAAACCTTCAAGTTGTTGATTTAAAGGCTCCTGTCAATGGCTTTCCATCATGAAAGTCATTGAACATTAACTGCATCCCATGCTACTGATTTCAAGCAAATGCTTTGGGACTAGCACTTTACACATTACTTGTCTGATAATAATACATGCTTAAAAGAGCAAAACAAAGCAAAGCTGTGATATGAGCATAGCTTGTCAGATAAAGTAACCAAAGAATTCATATACTATAGCAGAGTAGAAGATACCACAAAAATAGCGCATAGAACCAAGGGAATATTGATCTGTAAAGGAGAACTATTCCTTCCCTCTGTATAGCACAGGTAACAATGGACTAACAGAAGATCAGAACAAAATTAATCATCCCATAGAGTCTAGCTATTGGAGATGACTGAATAAAATTTTCATTTGTGAAAAACAAATTTTGATTAAGCCCTGACCAAATATGCAGGAACACGTTCTATTTTCTGAGAGATGGAAAGATCTATTTATTTATTTGCTACTAATCTGTAGTGTATAAACTTTCTGCAGATAGAATTTAGAGGAAAATAGTTAATCTGTTTTTTACTGCTTTAGAAAAGAAGCTTCCTCTGGGAAGGCACAACTGCTCTTAGAACATCCAAGAGGAATTTGGCTCCAAATTCTGAATTGTGGAAGTAGGCTATCTCGCATTTAAAACAAGTAGTTTTTTTTTTTTTTTTTTTACAAGCTGTCTGGAGAGCTGCAAGCACAGAGAGCTAGTGTAGTCAGTAGATGGCAGACTCCTCCCAGTCATTGGTAGGAAAGGGTGACTCAAGCCCACGGGACTTCAGATAAAGGTGATGGAAAGATTTACCAGTTTCCAACCCTTGTGTTTGGGTAGTTGTTGCAGACCTGGGTAGATTCCCTGCTTCCATAAGGCATGCCAGGGTAAGTCCTTACTGTGGTGAGGCCTAGCCAGGAGGAGACACTGCTCCCAGGCAGCCGGCATTATCAGCTCCTAGCATAACTCTGACAGCTGAGCCTGTCCTGCTGCGGTGGGGTGACCCTGGTCTTGTTTTGTTGGGTTTGCTCCTGTTCATAGTAAATGCTAGTGCTCCGGCGGCTTTGCCACCTCTAGAGAACAGTGTGCCTGCAGTTTGATTTTGAGCCAAAACAGAGCTTTACAAATGGATTATTACAGCTGAAGATGTGTGCAGATAAACCAAGACCTTCACTCCTCATTACATACGTGAGACATCGGTGTCATGTCTAACATCCCCTTCTGCTAGTGACTGATTTAACTACAGAAATACTTTGTCCCTTAGCTACACTTTCGTGTGTTTCATTGTAATGGAGGCTTGTGGTATTCCCCCAGCTCATTTAAGTTTTCATCCTTCCATTTTGCTGGTTGGCAAAGGTGCCGTCTAGGATATAGTCGGATATTTGTTCACCATTGGCCAACTTGGGTCACCCAACTAGAACGAGGCTCCTGTGTCACAGTGGGGCACTGGCTGAGCACTGCTGCAAGCCAGGTAACTGACACACGGGGGAGCTGCCCATCTGCTCTGCCAAAGCAGCTCAGCTCTGACTGCTCCAGTGCTGTGGTGAGCAGTTGTCAGCTTATCCAGGACGGCTTTTGCCGCCAGACGAGATTTAAAGGCGAAAGAACCTTTCTACCTACACCATAGATTTTCAGTAATGGAAAAGCATTATACAAGATTATAAAACAACAACAAAAGAAAACTGCAAACATTTTGAGGATTATATTTTACATATATTATTCTGTTATTAAAATTATTGCTTCTTAACTGCTTATATATTTAATACAGCTTCTGGGAATGACCCTTTAGGCTTATAAGGGCCATTATATTCTATTAATGGTTACTAGGGCATCCATGCAGCAACTTAGTTCTTTTCTTTTTGCTTTCCTTCTGTATTTGTTTAACATTTCTACTGCATGCTCTGGTTAGACTGTAATTATGCCATCGTCTTTGAAATGCTCTCTCCTGCTTTTATGTTCCTTAAAACATCATGGAATATCTTTGCAAATTGTACATGATAGAAAATTTAGATTGTCCAAGTTTATGTCAGGATTTGCAGTGTTAGCTTGTTAGCAGTATTGGTAGGTAGACAAATAAAAGATTGGTTAGGGAGATCATAGAATCATAGAATGCTTAAGGTTGGAAGGGACCTCTAGAGATCATCTAGTCCAACCCCCCTGCACACGCAGGGTCCCCTAGAGCAGGTGGCTCAGGACTGCGTCCAACGGGTTTAGAAAGTCTCCAGAGAAGGAGACTCCACAGCCTCTCTGGACAGTCTGTGCCAGGGCTCTGTCACCCTCACCGTTAAGAAATTTTTCCTTAAATTTCTGTGAAACTTTTGGTGCTTCAGATGAGATGGGGGGACAGATGTGCACAGTTTTCCTTCTCCCTCCCTTTTGTCACAGTGGCATTTACTAGGGTGATTAATCTGTGATTAAGCACATAGTGGAAACTAAGAACTCCTCTTTGGAGAACAGAGGGAATACCTTCAGGATCATTCCAATTAATTCCTGAGAGAAGAGTTAATTTTCAAAAATCTTAGATTTTATTTTTAAGAAACTCCAAAAATCATTTTTTGTATGGTTGTTCCAATGCTGTTTCCAGTTCTGTTGGAATTTCCTTTGAGCCAGGAAAAGTCTATGAGAACTTTCTGTCTCAGCAATGCAGTACTTCCAGAGTTTATCATTTCAGGATGTTTGGTGTTTGCCTTGCACTTTTAAGACCCCTCAGCTTTCTTTGGTGACAAATATCCTTTGGGCTACATCGTAAAACTGTAGAAAGATATGCCATTACAAAATGACATACTCGAGAAGAGCCAGAGTGATTTGTATTCTTTCAAGTGGCAGTTACTTCATTCTAGAATAGTAGAAAGTTTACTTAGCGACCTTAAGCTGCTTCTGATAAGGTATGCTACGGTTACGAGAATCTCCTGGCATTTGGTTTAGAGATACTTATCAGAAGCATTAGGTACATAATTACTAAATAATTATACTCACTGTATGCTTGCCTGAGATTCTCCAGAAAATGGAATTCCTCTTAAGGCTGAAGTGAGACAGTCATTAATGACAACAGCATTTAATGACAGAGAATGTGAATTCCTTGTAGAGAGCTGCTATTCAAAGTATAACGTAACATCAACCAGACTAAAAAGAGAATGGAGGATATGCACTTGCCTGTTTGGGCCTTAAGCTACTTTTTTTCTTTTTTCTAGTCCTTTTAGTTCCTATCTTACCAGAGCAGAGTTTATAATCATCCTGTGTATTAGAACTTTTCTGTCTGTACTTTAGAGGATAGATGAGCTCGCAGAATTGATATGTCTATTGAAAGCAAGGGCTCCCAATAGGAAGAAGATGAAAGCTTTAGCTGTCATAACCAGGAAACTGATGACATTTTTTTTGACATAACTCTTACTAAATATAGAAAAAGAGAGCTGGAGCCAGGACCATTTTCTTTTGCCACTATCTATTTTGAACTTTCTGTATATTAAATAGTATCTTTCCTGTCTCCATAGACTTTTTAAAAAGAACACTGGAATCTCATTCTGCAGGAGGGATCAATCTGACAGTGTACTGTGAGTATCAGCAGAGGAAGCAGTGGCATTGCTCTGCATTAGGAGAAATTACAGAAACTAGCACAACTGGACTTTAGGCATGTTTTTTTAAATGACTTTCACAATCGTATCTGATGTCTCAGCTGTTGTCTTGCAGGCCTAGTTAGTGTTAAAGTCCCTTTAGAAGTGAAGCTGCCTAGTCATAGAAGAGACCTGGTAATCTAATCGTTCAAAGCACTTGCTGTTATTTCAGCAGCAACTCATCTATATTTACTTGAGTGTTAATACTTGGCAACTTATGATGAAGAAGTATTAAGAACAAATCAATAAAGCTAGCCCTCTATAGGTAAATGTCCACCTTCTCCATCTTTACTGACAAGAAATGTTTTAAATAGAATAGCGTTTTCAGGCATTTCATGCCTAGAATGCAATGCTATGTAATATTACTGAGAGCAGCTTTACATGGATTCCTAAAGACCACGATTATATATGTCTGGGAATAAACCACCATCTAACCTTATTAGCAATCTCAGATTCTATCACTGTAAATATTTCTATATATAGAAGAATTTCTACCTTTTTTTTTTTTTTTGAAGAAACACAGAAACAATCTTATCTTTTGGAGTTCAATCCAAACTCAAGATTTTTGGACTGATCTGATTTTTTGAATAGAGTATATTTGCAATGCTATTTGCTGTGTATTACTACACCTGAGAAAGCCGTATCATTTGGATCAATTGTACGCGCATTGGCAGGTGCACATGAACCTGAGTGCTCCAGAGTGAGCCAATAATATGCTAGAAGTCAGATGGATTTCAACTTAGACTTAAATAGCATAAACCACAAAAGATGTCTCAAAATTACAACATATTTTACTTTCTGTAGGAGTACTTCTTTTCGTAAGTGACAATCTTGGAAAAACACACTCCATTCTGCTTCTTGTGTAGTGCCACTAACTGACTGCCTAATTTCTCAGAGACATTTCTTCTTGCTACATGTTATCAGTCAATGATACATCTTCATTTGTCAAGCATCTGATTGCCTCTAACAAAAATATAACCAGTCTAGGTTTAAGCGAATACCAGCAGCAGTGGGAAAGAGAGCTCAGCATGAGGTATCCACTGAATATATGTATATAGGATCTAGATTCAATTTTGCTGTTTGTGCTGAGCTGTGTGAGTGTAGTGCTAACAGGAACCAATTCAGTTCAGGCTTGTTTGCTAGAGATGCTACAACACTTTTGGCTGCAGTTAGAACTTTTAAGTCTTTGCACACAGAATCAGAACTACCAGTTGCAATCTGTGAAGCTGTGAAGCTGGGGCAGCCAAAACATCAGATTTAAGGATAGTCTTTCATCTTTTTGACAGCTTTGCCCCAAACTATTATACAATAAAACATCCTCTCCATAGAGGGATCAAACCTATTATTTGATTATGACATTTCCCAAAATAGACATAATGGATACATCAGGGATACTAGAAAGAGTGTGTTACTGGAGTGGGACACATTGCTTCAAAAGCCAAAGTCCTCAGTAGCTGAAGCAGGTGATGATGCTTGGAAAGATGCTTGCTGTATTCCCACAAGTCTTTGCTATTTCATTTGGTTTATGCTCTTTAGTATCCACGCATCTAATTACATCCCATTTATATGCATCCAGGGCTATAATATCTGGGTGCTTCACTGATACTTCCATGTGCTCTGAGGAAATAGTTCTGCAAAGTCATCTGGGTCTGTGGAAGAGACAGGAGTGTGTCTTGGGTAGTGATGGTGCAAGGATGATACAGGATTGCAGTCCTTGGGTGTGTTCAGATAATAGGGGGTCCTGTTTATTCCTGCATGGTTGCACTGTGAAATAGGAGACAGTTCAGATCTTCTCTCCGTTCAAGCAGAAGCGCTAATGAAGTTACTGCAGCAGTGAGAAGGGGCAAAAATCTGCTGCCTTCTGAGAGAGCATTTCCATGGCAATTACAAGAGCTGTAAATGGAGCAGCACTTGCAGAGCTTGAGGACGGGACTACAGGTCTCTGTAGATGAGTGCTTGCTGATCCAGGCTCCTGTGCTCCAAGCTGCAAGCCAAAGATGTGAGCCAAAGTCAGCCGAGAAGCAGTGTATCCACACTGGCGTGATGCTGTGCCTGAGGTAAACAGCTCCATCTCTCAGCTTTCCTTGGATTTCTTTACATCAACAAGACTCCCTGTGGCACCTCTCCGTGTAGATGTCTTGATTTAAAAAAAGACTTCTCCACAGAAGTCTTATGTGGTTCACAGCATCCTCTACAGGACCACGGGATAAAGGTCTAGCACTGCTTGAAGCCTTGATAATAAACAATATTTTGTACCATACAGTGATTTATGATAATAGTTTATGATACTAGAGACTAGCATAGAAACAAATTCCCTTTCCTTAGGAGTTTACAGTCTTAACAAACAAAATATGGTTCACAGAAGAAATCAACATAGGAAAAGCAGAATCGCTGTCGTCTTACTTTCAGTGCATATCTTGCATGTAAGCCATTCTGAACAGAGCAAGGAGATATTGTAAGTTGAAATGAAAGGTGAGGAGCAGAGCCATAGTTGGAAGAATCATTCAGAGAGTGGCTCAAAGTATTTGAGGTTATAGGAGGGAGCTGAAGCAAGACAGAGGCACTCATGGAATCAGGAAACAGATGGATTATTCAAAGGATTATTCATTATTGAAGGTTCAGATTAACAGGAAAGAAATATAGCAACAGAAAATAGATTTAAATGTATTTACTTATATCCATTATTACTGAAACTCTAGACCCTGACCAAGATCCCAGTGAGCTAAGCTTCTTGCTTAACGCCTGGGTATGTGACAGAGCAGCACAGTTTCTGCTGACCTCAGTGAGAGCTGCAGTAACATAGTTCCTTTGAAAAACAGGCTGACGGCTTTTATTAGCTGGAGGATAAGGTCCGAACCCATGAATAGATTTGTATGATTAAATGCAGAAACCGTATATCCAAGTATTGGTCCAAATCTTTTTCACACGGTCATTGCCACTTTTGCTTGCTGAAAACATGTCCCTGCACATCAACAAAATAGTAATTTGTAAGAAGTTGAGAAAAACATTACTGACTGATTTCCAAGAAGGGCTCTGAGCAGGGCAAGAGAGAGGTAGAGGGCTAAACAGTTATAGACAATAGCAAAAACACGCGTAGGTAATAGTCTCCTTAGTCCTCACTGACTGACTTCGTAATGATTGCTAATAGTGCAAAATGTAAAGATAGGAATTGGAGTAGTTCATCTACCCACTAAAGAAAATTCTTAACAGTAACTTATTGCCATAGTTTTTCTTACTGCATATGTTTAGTCCTTTAGGAGACAGGCCACAGATACTTTTCTTCTCAGGTTTATTGAACATGCTTTGGAGATTCATTCGGCAAGAGGAAACTGATGGATAAAAAAAAGAGAAGCCTAATATCTAGCTGCTCTCTCTTTCGTCCTTTTGCCTCTCCTTTACAAGTCTTGATAATTGTTTCTGCGCCTGCAGCGTCCGTAATGATACAGGAGATAGAGCAACACAAGGTCAACAATGAACAACAAGCCAACGGCAACATCAAATCCTATAAACATATCTGTGAAGAAAACACAGTAAAAGAGAAGTATGTTAAGGAAAGGTATACATGTATGACATTTTAGACACAGAGATAACAACCTAATGACAAACATATACCACGGCAATACTTTTATGGTTAAAGTTGACTTTGCATTTGCTGACCTATGAAACAGAAGTATAAATACACATATTTCGGTCTTAGGAATATTTGCATAGCTTCCTGCCCTAGGTGTTCTCAGAGCAAGAATGACATCTCATGTGCTCATGTGTAGTTAATGCAAAGCAGGAGTTTTATGAGGGATCAGTGGAACAGTAAATATCTGTAGGAACAGGGAAAGACCAGGACTATCAGAAAAGGGCTGTATTCCCTTGCTTCTCACCTCCTTCCTGGAAATAATATTCAGGCAGGAGAAGGAGAATTTGGCCAAGCTTAGCATCTGTCTGCTCTTGGTAGTCCAAGGCAAATAACTGCTGTATCTGTGTGGATGAGCTGCACTGATAATGTATAGTGGAGGCTAAGGTATCCTCAGTGTATGTAGCACACATACCAGAAGTCCAGCTGCATCAAATTTACCATGCATGTGAAAACCATTTATGCTTCGTATCTATAGCAGCTCTGATGCATCCAGTGTGAGCTGGACTCCTTCCACTGAACCTGCACCCATATTTCTGTCTGGCGGTTTCAGTGACAAGAGATCTAGTTCTGGCCGTGTCCTTATGTCACTCCTTACATTGTGCTACCAGTAAAGGCACTGCCTTCGCACTGGTTGGCAAGCCTACTTTTTGTATTCACAGAGAAATTTAATTTAAATCTGCCTTCCCTGCTAGTGGTAAGGCTGGTCCAAACCCCTTAACAGAAGATCAGTCCACTATATGAAAGGTAAAAATTGGATCCTTTAATACAACTTCTGTTTACATGCCTTATATAGAAAATACACAGCTGTTACACTACCTTTCATTTTATCTTTCTTTCCACATTCTTTTGACCAGTTTTCCACAATCATAGGAGAAACAAGTTCTGCGAACTTCTCAAGTGGACAAGAAGAGGTGCATCCTGGCAGAGTGAGGAGGTAAGGATCCTTTGAGGTATCATTCCGATAATACATTTCAATGCTATACCGCCTGATTAACAGATTTAAAAAAAAAAAAAAAGAGGCTCTTAAATGGGAAATTTCCTACTCAGAGATACCAGAATGTTTCAAAAAGCCCCTTTCACACTGTACTAGAACCCGCTCTTTATGAATGGAGTCTTTGTGAAAGACATCTGCAAATCCCAGTTTGCCGAAGCCAGTTGTGTGACTGTACATGTCACTGGTCACAGGCCACTGTTGCCCTCGAATGGCAACAGCATCAGGCTCGCATAACCTAGTTGGTTTACCTTGAAATTTATAAGACATCTTGGAAATGCTGTTGCTCTTATGTGAAGAAGCAGGAAAGTTTGTCCTCCTGCTTACTTCCAGTTGATAAGGTCATTTTTTTTTGTCTTCTTATTGTCTTTCAAAGTGCATAGATACGTGCACATACAGCAATCATGATTTTTACAGTTTATTTTATAATGTTGTGCCTGGGAGCTGCTCAGTGAAGTATCAGTTTATAATAAATTTTTATCCTACAATATTTGAGGGAAAGCCAATTCTCTGGGAGGGAACAAAATACCAAATGCTTCTTGCTTTTGCAGAGATGAGAAGATACTTGCCCACTGCTTTCCTGATAAAGCTCAAAAAACTGGCAAGCAGCATATGGTGGCAGCTTTCCATTGAAAATATTGAGAGCAATCTGGATGGCCCCAACTGTGGTGTCGTGCTATTGGGGAGAAAAAAACATCCTTTAAAATTCAGTAAACTGAACTCCCATTTGTCCGACGTAAAGAGAAGAGAGTAGAAAGGGAGTGGCAATCCAGATAAAACAAAAACCTGTGTAAATTTGACCATGAGAACATATTTGGTATATTCACTATTGGAAAAAATGTGTTAACAGACAGGGGCACTTCCAAAGAATTACTTCAGTCTGCATCTTTTACCTTGGGGCAATATTTTGAATATAGGGATACTGCAGGAAGGCAAGCTATTCTCTACTCTGAGAAATAAATGTAGTTTTAAGTGCATTTTGCTACCCCTCCCTTCAGTTGTGTCACTTCATTCCAGGAGTAGCTTTGGTAGCTTTACTTAGAATAGAGCAGTATAAAGTCCCCATCCCATGGCATTTCAAGTGAGTATACAAATACTCGCTTTAGGCTTAGCAGACAATTTTTTTTGGATACAGTGATACTTCCCTCCCTGCACCAACTTTTAAAATTGTTGTTCCTTCTATGCAATAAAATCTTTGCTTGTGAATCTCATGAGCAATTACCCACCAACCATCTACAGCACTGAAAATTCAGGGCGCTCTTCCTGTTTTTCCTTTTCTAAAAGAATGTAGTAGAACTATAAAACACAGAAAAGGTATTCCTTTTTTTATAAAAGAAATATTAAATAAGTTAGGACTCTTGGAAAAGAAAAGACAGAAGAAGTATGGCAGAAAATAATAAATTCAGGAGTGACACAGGAAGAGTGAATAAAGAATGACTGTTCTCCATTTCTCATAATACATTTGCTAGGAAGGAACTAAATCAGTATTAAGTTTCAAAAAAAAAAATAAAAAAAAGGAAGTACTTCTTTCTTTTAACTAATAAGCCTCAAAAGTCATTGCCACAAGATGTTGCAGAGGCCAAAGTACAAATACATTAAAAAATTGTTTAGAAAAATTGCTGGAAGAAAAGCTATTAAACACATAGACACAGATTCTGTCCCAGGAAGTCCCTAAGCCACAGATTGCTGGAAGACTGTATCAGGGGAAGCATCACTCTGATGTCTTTTTTCTTACACTCTTTGCTGCTGATGGCCATTGTCAGAGACAGGATAATATAAATGAGTTAAGCGGATCTCGGTTTGATACAAATGGCCCCGTTCATCTGCTAAAATGAGGAAAAAAAAAAAAATCTTTAGTTGTGCCATTCCTTCCTAAGCAGAAGATGGGTTTGGATGCATGGCTGAAGTTCTGCGATGTGTCAGCTCTAGATTAGGAACTCTTAAAGAAATTGCAATATAAAGAAACCACATCAGTATGCTGCAGAAAAAGAATGTATGCTAATATATCTTTACCAAGAACTTCTTGACTGAAATTGAGGTACAACCCATAGTCATGCTACATTTTTATATTGTCTTTAATTCAGCTTGTTTGCTGAACTGAACTGAATAATATTATTCTATTTAATTTACAGGATCAATCATATTACTTGCTTTTGAGGTCTTTTACTAGTAACATCATAACAACATTTGTCAAAGATGAAGATACTTACTGCAGAATAGACCTCCATTTTTCTTTCTCTTGAAGAATTAGCAGCTTGTTTAATACTTTTTAAAATAGTATTCACAAGGACACCTTGAAAAGATGGAGGGAAAAAAAGGAAGAAAATAAAGAGAAAGCATGTACACAGAAGGTCGAAAACGCAAAAGATTTGGGGTGTCAAACAGGGATCATCTACTCAGGCCTCTTACTTATTTTTAGCTTAACACAAATTCATACCTATAGAGAAGATATTGTAGAAGTGAAATACATCATTCCTATCAACTGAAGTTACAGGACTTAGAGAAATCCAGTAGAACTACGCTAAGAACGACACTAATGGCACTTCAGTTTTGTTATGCTAAGACCTCTTTTTTTAGTCTGTTTGGAGTTTTGTAATAGTGAGAGCTGCACTGGCTTCTTCCTCTCTAGATTTGGAAGGAATGTTTTTAACAGTTTACTTCCAACAAGCCACTCATACACAGTAGATTTTTTCAAGCTCTTTCATACTCCTTGTCTGGTCCAGACATATCTTAAAGGCAAAGGGACAAGGGCAGCAGAGATTCATGTTATACTGTTTGAAGGAAAGTGGGCATAACTGATATGTCCCAGTATACTAAAAAATAAGTCCTGACCACATGGCCAGCTACCAGCTGGTGGGCATTAGAGACTGTAATTACTAAATGTTGCTTGATCCAGTGATGCATATGCCTAGGTGCTGAGATTGCTATTAGTTCTTCAGTTGGGTCGTGACTGCAGGATAGGTGCGTTAAAGAGCTAGTCTCAGACAGTCCAGACTGTTGCCATTCAAGCTCACTTGTCTGAGGTTCCTTCCTAGGGGTGCTTGGAGGTGGTGTGATGAATGTCCTGGCCTTGTCCAGTGCCCTTGGAACAAAGAAATGATCCTAGCTCTTGCAGTATAGATTGAATCTTTCGTCTTGCATTCTGGTCAGACTGTTTTTGGAACAGCTTTACATCAGGTTCTCAGAGAGCTAATAATGTGTTGCCGAAGTTTTGGCACAGTATATAACCAGTATGTCAGAGGGAAAACAAAGTTCAGGAAACAGCTGGAATGTTTATTGAAGAAATGGATCTCAAGCTCAATCTATGCTGGCATCAGACAAATAAAGATCAAACCCTTGGGGGCTTGTTTTTCCTTGGATTTCTTTAAGTCTTAATCTCTTTGAGTATCTATTTGAGTGTCTTCAGTTATCCTCAGGATAACTAAAAGCATTCATGTCTATACCTCATTTCAATATCTCACCCATGCAGATGCTAGTGTTCAACACATATTTTCATGCTTAGTATCATATCTAATGCTCTTAGTTACAAATTGGGGTTCTTTATCAACATTTTTACGTGCTTGGGTGACAGAATGCTGTATATCATCGTAAGCTTTGGGTCTTCCTTTCTGGAAGCTTTGCATTCTTGACTTACCTCCCTGGAGTCGTGACTTCTCGGCTGTTTTATAAACCCCAAATAATGATAGTAAGGACAATTCTGCCAGATTTTTCATCTTGTCCATTACATCTTTGGTGGCCCAGACAGGGAGACTGTAATTGTGAATACCCTGGTGATAAATGAAAGCAAAATCATGTTTTTTCTTCCACTGATTTCCACGCTGCTATCCCTCCGCCTCATTACTACTTTGGATTCTCTGAGGCACCCTGTAATTCTTTGCCCAATAGAATATCTTTTGTGGAAATGGGGATTAACCTGAAATAGATGATCTGGTAGAGGGGAAATACGTGTGTGAAGGGGATCCCTTGCAAGTATAAAGTGTTCTTGCCATAGTGATACTCCTTTCTGGTTTTACAAGCATGAAAGACTGCAGACATTCTCTTTCCTTCCTCTAACACTGGGTTGTCGGAGTATAACCTAGCTCCAGCTTGTCCTGCCTCTTCCATGCAGTGAACCAGGTACATTACAGACAAGTGTCATTCTCCAGTCAATAACTAGATATAACAGTAGCCTCTTAAAGCATCTAAGTGCATCAGTGAGTGCAGGGTGTGTTCAGCAGCTGCTCAGCTTTATGTGCTGCTGTTAATGACTAGTTGGGGACAGGTGAAATCATTCCACGCATGGCAGTAGTCTGATTGCATTCATGGAGAGCAGTCATTATCTCCTAACTTTCTAACCAATAGATCATAACCTGTCTTCTCATTTTCAACACATATCTAAAGATTTTTTTGTTTCATTTTCCTGTTAAAACTCATAAAGATATCCTAGCCAACACACTGAAATATTCTACTTGGAAGGAAAATAAGGGAACAAAGGGAATGGATTTCTTCACTAGGGCTTTAGGGTTAAAACACCAAATGGAAACAGGTTAACAGCAATTTTTCAATATTTAGTCCATGCTTTTGGGGTATCTTTAACCAAAGCATTAAAGTAGGACTGGGATTCAAATTGAAGACAGGCAGGAAAAAAAGCCAGTCATTCCTTTGAAACCAAATTGCCAGGGTTTAGTTGAAGCACATCTTAAGAGTTATTTTCTCCTCCAGTCCCCATTGCTGTTCTTACCTCACAATATAGTGTGTCATATGTATTCCAGAGTTTGAAATTGTCCAGTATCTTAAGATTGTTTAATTCAAGTCCTGTGTTAACTGCCATTGTTTGTAAAAAATCCTGGGGGGAAAAAAAAGAATACACCACAAATACCCACTACCTGTGGAATGAATACAGATTCATTAAGCATCCAAACTGGCAAAACTCCAGTGTTTAAAATTTTACACAGGTGAACCCACTGTAAGGGAGGATTTGGTTGCAGTTCTCATTCTATAGCCACTTAAAGATGCTGATCTCTGTTTCAGACACTACTTTATAGTCAGCCCTGCTATGGTTAAATTTGATGATCTCTCTGCTCCATTTTTCTCTCCTTCTGATTGCTTCAGGAGAGTCTGTCAGTCACCCCAAGCCTTCAGAAGTAAGGAAGAGGAAAGGCACTAAGGGAAAAGGAAGGTGGGAGAAAGTGTGATGAGGAAACAGAAAATGAAAGTGGAGGTGAATAACTAAGGAAGAGAAAAAGAAGAAACTGAAGAGGAAACTATTTTTTGCTTTTCCCCTTACAAATGGACTGAGTAAGTTTCAAAACAATTCCTATAGAAATCTTTGATGACAGCGACAGAATTGCTTTGAAGATATAATTCCCCTCTCTGGCAGGACAGTGAGACTGTCCAGAGTAGTTGGGCTGGTAGAAAGTTAGAAACTGAAAAAAAAAGAGAAAATGCTTGGCCTAGGCCAGCCAGTGCGGGTGCAGTCAGGTCATCAGGTGATGCCTTTGCCAAGTGAGCTGATTCGAGAGCAGTAGTAACTGTTGTGCTGAGACATTATTGTCCCCAAGAGCCCTGTTGCTTGGGACAGGCATGCCCGCCATGTGCCACATCCCACTGCAGCACTGCAGAGAGGCATTCCAGATCACTAACTGCAAAAATATGGGTCAGGGCCAAAGCAGAAACATTTTTTCTAATGGATCCAGAATGCATCTCTGAGTGGAAGTGTGTAAATGCATGTCATTCACTGATACTATGGTAATATGTTCATTAGTCAGAGTGTTTGCCAGGCTGGGATTGCTTTAGTTCTGTCTTGCAGTATTTCTTTTAGAAAGTCACAGCAGGAAGACTGAGGTTTTTTGGAGTTTCAGGTTATTTATTCAGATTTTTAGAACTGGTTTTGCACTCCCCTGTAAAACTGGGAATTGCTGCACCCAAGCTATTTTGTCTCCCTTTGGTTCATTGAAATTTAATTACATACAGCTCTAAATAGCATTAGAAAATTAATGTTAAATTTGGGGGTTAAAAGATAATGTAGACAAACTTGAGAAACGTATATCAAACATATTTTCTGATGACTGATCTAAATCTCCTAAGGACTTCTAGGCATTTTAGTAAAACCTATCAACATAGTTGTATAACTTCTACCTGTTGGATCCTTTCATTTCTCTTAAATTTTGCTTCATTTTTATTTTGTCTTACCATGTATGGTTGTATTCTACTTTGAAATTCATTAGATGTTTGGGTTTCATTCTGAAGTTCATCAAATCGGGGACAGTCGTTCAGAGGAAAATGCAGGCTCTGAAATAAGAGAAGTGAAAACTAGAATAGTTCTGGGACTAATCAACACAACCCTACTTTTTAATTGCTGAGGTATTTTATATTTGTGGGATAGATTCATGGCCATGCTGCAGCTGCTCTGTGACAATTTGTTTGGACTCCATGTTCATGAATTTGGTGAATGTAAGAAATGGTCTGTGGTGGCCTGACTTTGCATTGATAATCTGGGGCTGTGATAGCTTGATTTCCATCAATTTAGCAAATCTTGGCTGGAAGCAGTTATGTCAGGGGATTGTGTTGAGAAGTGATTCTGTCTCCACGATCAAGAATTTGAAGCAAGAATTTTAAAAAGCTGCCACCAGGGTGGGCTACCCTCTTTTAGTTTCTGCACTCCAATAGGTGCAGCTTGACTCCATCTAGTTTGGAATCCAAATCTATTCTCTCGCTACATATCCTGCTCTCAGTGCTTTGGAGATAAGTCGTGTAATATGGTATGCGTTATAAGTACCGTTTAATGTACAGAACTGTCAGGTAAAAATGACAAATTGTTTCTGAAATATCAAAAATCTATGGCCTAATAGCATCGGTCTTGCCTAAGTATATCGTTTCACATTTAATAACTCCAAGTCTATGTGTTTTGAGTTTACCTAATTGTACATATTTGATCTGAATCATGCAGATTCACATCTCTGTCAAACTCTGTTCTGGCAAATATCCTTTATACCAGTTGTGGAAGGACAGATGACATCTGAGCTAGCCTAAAGTCTGCCAATATAAAACTTAAGGCTTCAGAATTCTTTGTGTGAGCAATATAAACTTGCATTTGTTTAGCACACTGTCACATCACCAGTACTTTTTTGACCCAGTGCTACTTATTCTATAGCACAAATCATGTAATGGGGATGAGTTAATACAGAATGAAGAAATTCAGTCTGTATAGAGGCTTCTAAGAAGACCCACGTGTCATTTAACTTCTACATCTATGGCTTAAATAGGACTTAAATGGCAAGAAGGTCTGCTCTGAACTGGGTGAACATAGCAAAATGCACTTCAAGGCCTTCTTTTTGCTTTCTGATATATCAAAATGCATCACGTGTGAGGCTTACAGCAGACACCAATAGACAATAATACACGTTGTTTAATTACACAATAATAAATATTCTTCTTGCTGTGTGATGTAATCATTCTTTTCTCTGGATTATTAATAAAGCCCCTCCCTTTTTGCCTGTTGGGTCTTGATAGATCCCAGTGGCTGAAATACAGACTGAGTTGCTTTTGGGTTTTTTTTGTTTCTTTTTTGTTTTTCCACAGGATCATACTTGGTCTTAACTTCCTATTTTGTGTTATTCATGGCTCAAAAACAGCCTCAAATATCTGCTTGGTTTAACAAAGGAATGATAGTTTTGTGTGGGGTTTTTTTGTTTGCTTGTTTGTTTTGTTGTTGTTGCTGTCCCCCCTCCCCCCCCCAGTGGTTTGCATATTTAACAGTCATTTTGAGTTGTTTCAGTGCGACATCAGCACCCACCCCTAGGGCAGTCGCAGAAGTGATGGGTACTAGAGATTGTGCAAATGAGCCTGCCTTCCCCAAACGGGTCACAACACTGTATTGTGGTGTCCCTGGGGATTTTGTGGTTTCTTTTGGCCAAAGAACTGACCGCTTTCATGCTTTTTCATGTCATCTGGTGTAAGAACTTCCCCTAGTATTCCACACTTAAATAACAGTGACAATGCCCCTTTTTGTTTAAGGAGAGAGGGAAGTTTCAAGCTGAATCATGTTGTTCCTAACGCAGTTTGCTGAAACCAGTTCTCTCTGTACCTGCTTGCGAGCATGGCTTTCAAATGGAGTAATGCCAGTGGACAGGCAGGTGCAGCCACCTCTAATGATAAGAGTCCCTCCTCTGCTGTTGGTGACTAGGCAGACAGTTGTTTAATAGCTTTTGTATACATGCATTTCCTCCAAGTGACTTCTGCCCTCAGAAGCAGAACAAAATTAGCCTTTCTGCCACAACACTCAACTCCTTGTTCAACCTTTTACTTAGTTCCCCATAACAGAAGCCAAAGAAATGAAAATCTAAACCTGTTGGTCAGCAAGAGCTGTGTACAGCAAAACTTTTGTCAGACCTATCATTTAAGGTAGGTCTGCTCTTATTATGAACCTTGAGGCAAGCTCTGCAGTTTTTTCATTTGTTTGCATAGCATGGAACATAATAGGATCCTTGTCTTTAATTTTGTTGCCTAAGTACTACCAGAATAGGAAAGCAGTAATTGAGAGGCCATTGCAGTGGCTGATGCAAATTCCATTCCTTGAGTAAACTAAGAAATGAAGCTGCCAAGGTGGGCCGAAGAGACAAATTTAAGCTCTTTAAGCCTCTCTAGCTAATTGGTGCTCAGAAAAGCATATGCTGTCTGTAAAGGTTTAGGGCAACTTGCTTAGAATACTGTCCAAAAGTGCCCTTGCCAGGAAAAATGTTAGAGCTGGGCCTTGAGGAAAGTGGTGTCGCAAGTCAGGTGTTCAACATTATAGAAGGAAGATTTACACTCAGCTATGACAATTAAACTATGACATTCTTGCTGGCCAGTAGCAACAAAGCAACAATTGATGTTTTCTATTAGACTGAACTCAAAGAGAATAGACAATACTTCAGGCTCTTTCTCTCTCTCTTTCTCTCTCTCT
>VZSV01000038.1:3561240-3598245 GCA_013398735.1 Nothocercus julius | reverse complement strand
CTCAGTGGTGGCCACTGATAGGACTAGAGGAAACAGCCACAAACTGAAGCACCAAAAGTTCCACAGGCACTTAGTGAAAAATTTCTTTTCAGTGAGGGTGGCAGAGCCCTGGCACAGGCTGCCCAGGGAGGCTGTGGAGTCTCCTTCTCTGGAGATCTTCCCAACCCGCCTGGACGCAGTCCTGAGCCACCTGCTCTAGGTGACCCTGCGTGTGCAGAGGGGTTGGACTAGATGATCTCTAGAGGTCCCTTCCAGCCTTAAGCGTTCTATGATTCTATGATAACCCAAACCAAAAGGTAGGAGGAGAAATTACAAAAGTCATAGTCTGGCCAGACATATACCACATTACCCAGGCAGCATCAAACGCCTGTTCTCACTCATTCCATATCCTGCTGACATTGTTTCTGCATTGAGTAGATAAAAGAATGAACATTGTAAAGTTCCTGCCACTTAAAATACAGCATTCATGACTCTTCAGATATAACATGTACCTTTGTTAATATATGGCTCAACTACCTACGCACTGTTAGTGAAAGAAGGGAGTTTTATTTTCATGTCATCTTGCTATTGAGATATAATATTAAAAAGCCCTATAATTTTCTTTCCATTCTAACTGACTCCAAACCTGAACTGTTAATGCTTGCTTATTTCTTTTTTAAAGAAAAATAAAAGAAAGTAGTTTATGATTTTAATCCACAAAAGACTATGGGACGGATTTTTCAAATGGTGTCTGCTAGTGCAGTAGGAGAAAACCTGACGTGTTTTACTAATATTACCCATTTTTTTATATTCTCAATATATATTCGTACAACAAGAACTGGGTGTGACGTTTCAACCTAACCAACACTGATGTTTGCTTTTCCCTGGGGTGAGCAAGGTGGACAGAAAGCAATCCTGTCTGTGCTCCTGAAGTGATCGTCTAAAGAAGAGTGTGTGATGGGAGTTCTGCTGAGCAGGGAGAAGAGTAATACAATAATTTGGAAACAGATTTGAAATTACTTTTACTACAACAGCAATCAGCCTCTGTGAGATATGTTCACTGGGTCATGTATCAGGGAAGAAAATATTCTTTTCAGAAAGACGTACATAAAACAAGGCTATTGGCAAAGCTCCTGCTGAAAAGATAGCTTACCTGCTGTGAGAAAATAAAAATAACTAAAAAAAGCCTGATTCTTCAAGCAGAGAAGCTTCTGGTCTTTCCAGGAGTAGTTGCATGTGATATTTCTGATCCAGCTTTTGGAGTAACAACAGGAATTGTTTTGCAATAGAAATATTAGAGAACATAACCAGCAAAGGATTGCTTGTATATCCTGCATGTTTTAACTAGCTTTTAATTCTGCAGTTTTTTCTTTGTGGTGTCAGTGGTATTTTCTTTGCTTTTAATGTCAAGAACAGCATTGACTGACAGACTTTTTAGAAGCACAGACTTTACTGTGTATGATCAGATCAGAGTTTATGTTCAAGTTAGCAAACAGAAGGTATTTGAAACAATGTTTGAAACCACAGGTGGTTTTTCTTTCAAAATTGACATGGAGCCTTGCTGTCTTTTTGAGAAGAGGTGGAATACCTTACCCTGAAAAGCCTTGTCAGCTGAGCCTGTTGCCAGCAAGGCCTTTAGGATGGCTGCTCTGGCTGACTGAGGCCTTCTCTGAAGTCTGGAGCTTACATTTTGTCAGTAACTCTCACTTTGCTTCTGTGTGAAGGTGGGATATTTGCATACGTATGTGAAAGAAAGAAAAAAAAAATCCTTTCACCAGGTAAACAACTATTAATCTCATTTTTGTAGTGTCTGGGATCAGTTTGCGTAAAATGTTTCATTATTTCTTGGATAAAATATAGTAACAGGATAATGGAATGACTCCTTCTGTGGACATAAAACTGCCTCCCTCACCAATTCTGGAAATTCTTATTCTTACCAAGTGCGCAATGTTCCCTCAGAGATATTTTCCATTTTTCCTGTAAAATAAGGCGACTACTCTTGGAACAAAAGCTGTAACCAAAATTATGTTTTTGAGCTAGCCCTGTCAAAGTCATGCTGAAGTGAACAGATCTTGAAAAATCCCTCTGGTTTCTTGTTGCACTTGGGTTTCACCATTTGGTGAAATAAGTATAGCATTCGCAAAGGATAAGTCACCACTTGGTATAGTTTCTGTCTGTTGTACTGAGAAATGTTTTCTTCTGGTAGAGATCGGGACGCTGTTGGTCGTGCTAATGGAAGTTAATGAGAAAACAGGCTGCAGTCACATCTTGCTGTGGGAGGAATTGCTTCATAAAGCTGATCACCCTGAAGGTCTTGGGGAGAACACCTAAAGGTAAGACAAATAGAACCATTCTTAGCACATGGCTTCATTCTCAGAAAGCACGGCCAATCTATTAATTTGACCCAAACAAGGGTACCAGAACAAGTGGGTAGGTCAGACTAGGATGAAAGAGTTGGCAAATTTGATCCCATTGAGGCTGAAGTAAGCAAATGCTGTTGAAATGGAAAGCAGAGCCACCATGAAACTGTTCTGAGCAGCCAAAAGAGTGCAGAGAAATGTTCCCTCTGCCTCCCAAGAATGCTGAGCTGTCATCCCTTCCTATGTCCCACACTGTAGTCGTCATTATCTGGAGGAACTTGGCTCTGATTTATACTGCACTCCTACTGTTTTGTGTGATCTGTAGAAGCAAAACTTCCTTCATCCTACACTCTTCCCTGTACCAGGGCCATAAGTCATGTGCCTTCAATTAAGCATCTTGTAGAACAATTCTGCTTCAGAAAGGGTGTCTTCAGGCAGAAAAGTTATGTAAGATAAATATTTGACATTAGGTCCTTGATCTTATTCCAAAAAAATCATGTTTTTGGGCTTCTAATCATCAAATACTCTGATGCATGCATAATCATTCAAAGTATTGACCCAGGCACTAACAGGACAATCTTTGAGATGGCTTTCAACAAAGCCAGAACCTGCTGAAATGGGTGGATGTTGCTGGTTGTGTATATTAGGTAGGAATGTGACCTGTAAACTCTTTGCTTTTCAGTCTACCTTGACTTAGCTTCCTGAGGTGGGAGATCCCTTCGTCCCGTCTGTACGCGCTCCCTCCCTCGGAACGGTCATGTGTTTCCTTCCCATGCACGGGGTTAGCGCCGTAGAGTCCAGCTGACAGCCAGCTGCACCGTGCAGGCTGTGGGGCAGTGTGTCCACATTCACACTTTTCTTTTGGGGTGCCATTCATGTGCACAGCAGAGAATCTAAAGTTTCTGCCTGCAGGAGGAGTTTTGAGCTCCAAAGCTGGGATCTGTTTCCTACAGTTACTGAGATGGAAGCATTGTCACCCAGTATAAAATAGGGAAAACTATCACATTTCGATGTGATGATATGGCACATATTTTTATTGAAGAGTCAGCGGTGGTATGATCTCTTAGACAATCCATATGCTTTTTGTGCTCTCAGTATTACTAGTGAAAGCAGTCATGAAGTGGTGCTGGACTCAGAGTAGGAGACCTGATTTACATCTGACTTTGACTTTAGCAAAATTTGAGAATTGAAGCAATGTGTGGCCCTTGTCCCGAACCTGGAGGCTAAACGATTGGGTCTTCGGTAATAGCAAATTTTGATTAAAAGGTTGAGATTTTTGTTTATATGTTTACTTGGTTAGCTACATGGTTTCCTCTCTGAAGGAGGAAATCTAATAACTTTATGTTTCTGATCACACCCTTCTGAAAAAGATCGTTACTTCAAATGATCCCTTGGCAGGAGAAGGTGTAATCCTGACTTTACTTTTGAGTACGCATGCTCAAAGCATTTAACTTACCTCTTTTTATATTTTACTCCTACATTCTCTTGTCCAATGCTGTACTAGGACTGGTGAGACCAGTTCGGTAAATCTGTCTAGCGGACAGCGAAATTTGCAGCCGGGGAGGGTGAGCGGGTGAGGATCTCTCAAAGAATTATTCCGATAGTACATTTCTATGGTGTATTGCCTGATTCAAAGTACACAAAGGTATTAAAAAACACAGACACGCAGAACAACTCAGAACATACTTCTCTGTTGGGGTCGTTGTACTTAGGGATGAGGCTTATTTGTCTTGCTGTTAATAAGATCATGAGTACACTGAAAATGTACATCTATTTCAATCAAGTGATGGTCAGTACCAACTTGCATATAGTTTGTCATCTTGGTAGCCAGTCATGGAGTAAAACAGATACACAGAGCGGAGGAAAACCTCTCATAACTTTACTGAAGAAATATTTAAGGGATTTCAGGCTGTGGTGCTGTGATGCTGCTGCTTTCAGTAGGTACTAGATTGACTCCGATATAATAATTAAAATCGATCTATTTTTTTTTTTCTGTGTATCCGTGAACCTTGTGTATCCAGTTTAATTAGTCTGGGGCATCAGTAAATTGCCTTTCAGAAAAAGTTCATGCTTTTTATGCTTTTCAATACAGATTTTTCCAGATACTTGCCCATTTTTTTCCTGGTAAAGTTCAAAAAAATGACAGGCACTGTATGGAGGCAGTTTCCCGTTGAAGACATTGAGTGCCGTGTGTAAAGCCGCAATAGTGGCTGCGTGCTGTAATTACAAGAGACCCTTCCATTAAAGGCATGCTGAAAATGACTTCATATAGTTATTATTTAACATGTCCAGCACTTTATTTGTACACTTAATTTGGCATTAATTCTTGCCCTGTGCTGCCTGAGATACTGACCAAATACTGTCCCTTTTGGATATGCAAACTGAAATGGTGAATGTATGAAGTGTATATATGTGTAAGAATTTAAGAAGCCATAGGCATGTGCAGTTCTTTTCAATGTCAGTAGGAGCTATGAAAACTTTTTTTAATAAGAGCCTGCGTTTTTGCATGTTAAGTAAACAGCATCCAATATCACATCAGAAAACTCTTTGGCTGATATTATGATACTGCTTCTGATAATGTAACTGCGATTTAGACATAGGAGCTTTTTCTTTATCATCTGATAAAGATGCAGGAAGCAGAAGGCTTATTTCTAAATCATCCGTATGATACAAGTTCAATAAAACCTGAAGCTTGGTGTTTGAAATCTCTACTCAATCTAAACAGTATTACAATGAAATGAGCCACAACCTCAGGTGAAAAATGGAATACCACAAGTTTCAAAGTAGTATCTGTTCATTAAAGAAATGAAAATAATCCACTGATATTTAAGATTAACCAAGACCAAATGCTTGTGGCTGTATTTCATGCAGGAAATGAAGTTCCGTGTCTTTCACTGCATTTAATAATTGCAAAAAGGTAACATAGAAACAAGAGAAAGGACTCACCACAGAATACATAAGCATCTTTTGCTGGTTTGCAGGCTTTCTAGCATCTATGATATGTTTTAGAATATTTTTTAGAAGAACACCTGAAAGAAAATTGGGGAGCAATGACAATGATGGAAAGATATGCTTGTGTTGATTAATTCTTGTATCATTTGTTACCATCTTAAAACAAAGTAATCTTTAAACACACCAGATTTACTCAATTAATTTTATAGCTAATTTGTGCGTAGTGTTCTCGTAAGACCAATACTGTCTTTTATATGAAGGGTGGACCTGATCTTCCTTCCCTGTAAGATATCTTCGGGTTCTCTAGTAGTCTCAAGAGTGTTAAGCAGTGTCTCTACAGCTGCTTTGTGCCCCCAAGACTGTGCAAGAGAGTAATGAGTATTAACCTCTTTCTGGTGTAAATCCATTGATTTCCAGAGATATAGAAGGAAAAAAATTCTTTGAACTATGTGCCTTCATAAATCATTTGGTTTTCTGTATTTTATTAAAGCCAAATGTTAAAAAATTGTAAAACAAACTATGAAGTAGATCAGTGTCAGTAACAGACACTGTAATAACAGAAAGTCGGAGTCTTCCACAAAGAAGAATCCTAAAATGAGGACTGCACAGGTAGTGGAATCAAGCACGCTTGCTGTCTTCAATTACTGGCAGATTTTTCAACAGCAATTAATAGCAATTAAATCGAAGTTTGAATTTTGCACTTAGTTTTGTATGTCTGGGAGCTCCAAAAAAGCAAACAAATTAATCAGGGCTTATTGCAATTTGTCCTTGTGGCTTACAGAACCTGATTGAACACTGCCATACAAACCAAGATTAGACCAAAAGGCAGTGCATGGGGAGGGAAGAATGAATAAGTGATTAAAAAGTTATAAACTACTTTTATTAATCCCTGAGTTTCAGCTACTATCTGCTGAGCAGAATAAATCTTAGGAAGAACTTCAATACTCTCATTTTAGTACTTAGTCAATGGAATGTGGAACTCTTAAGCAACAATGTTACCATGCTACAGTTTATTACAGTAAATATTTTGTAAGTTAAACATGGTGGCATACATTGTTCAGACTTTACTTCTGGATTTCTTGCACAGTGTAATCAAATGATACCTTCTTTGTAATGTTAAATTAGGATACTCATAAGTCATCACCATCTTTCTCCTCATTAATCAGAATCTTTCAGTGCTGATCATCAATATGCATGTCATGACATCTTTCATAATTCTACTATGGAATCAGTGGCAATGTTCATTATGCACCCTTGATTTTCTGTTTTCCCATTGTGTTCTTGATTTTAAATAGTGTAAGAATTCAGCTTACCTCCCTGTAACCGTGATTTTTGTATTTGTTTGTGAAACCCAAATTCCGCCTGTAGTAAAAATTCTGAGAGCTTTATCAGCTTGGTCCTGACACCGTGAGTAGCCCACATGGGTAAAGTGTAATTGTGAATATCCTACAGTGAAGAAAGAAAATATGGTGATTTTCTTACTGATTTCTTCTGCTGGCTGTTGTTTATTCTAGCACATATTGCTTGTCAGAACAAATTACAATTTTTTCACTCAAAAAAAAGTTTCTCTTCATTTTATAATAAAATAATGACGGTATTTTTCATTACACATTTTACATTGCTTAAAACAAATTTGAAGGGTAATGTTGAACAGTAGAGGAAATACAATACTAAAAGCTATTATGCCAAAAGGTGACTATGGCAATTGCTGATTCAGTTGTCACTTGCAAATGTCTTCTGATTCTTTCTGCTTCTACTGGATTATATCCTGAAATCTTTACTTAAAGAAATCCTATGTAACCATCAGGATTTTAAGGGTCAGCAACATTGAGAAATAAGGAAGATCCATGGATCAAGTAGGAATATGTGTAGCTGCAATTTTGAATGTACTGGAGTAAATGCATAGGTGTTAGACGTATGAATGGAATTTGTATCTATTTACGCCAGCTCTATCAGCTTCTGACTCGGTCTTCAAACAGAAGGGGGAACAGATTCGTTTTTCTTTAGGGAAGTAGCCCTGGATATGTTAATGGTCACAACTGTGCAAAGAAGAAAAAGACATGCTGGACACTGCTTGTTTGCACTGCACTGAATTCCTGTTCAAACAAAATCCTTGTCTTTCCTCTAGTTCAGTGTAACCTGTTTGAATGGTTGAGCTTGGCCACGGGAGTGAGCTCAAGTGAGAGCGTTTCATAACAATGAGTACTAAAGAAAAGGCCAACTACTCACTGCCAGGGTTTATTTGAATAAGTGAAACAATAGAACATGTCAGGTTAAACCAGCTCAGGTCACAATGTATTGCTTTTTCTTTTAACAAAATTCTCCAAGTTATCTGAAAGTCAGATGGCACTTAGCCAATAATAACTAATGCAGGAAGATGAACACTTCTGTAACTTCATGTTTGAACAAACTACTTAGAAAAGTGCTTCTTGTATGCTTGTAAGGGTAAGAGTGGTGATAGTTTTTTGCTTTTTATTTTTTTTTTTAATGGCAGCTGTCCTAACTTATACCTCCAGAGTCTCCACTGAGTAATATGAATGATCAAAGCTTAGCTAGTTCTAATACTGGAGGAAAAAACCCAACTAACTAGTTTTGTCTTCTGGCATTTAGATAGTTCCCTGATGGCAGCTGACAATTTTGTACACTTCTGTAGTGAGAGGGATTTTTCTCTAAGTACTTGCAGTAAAATCTTGTAGTCTTGAGCAGTTCTGCTTTTGGACAATATGGAAAGGTGACCTCACTGAATTGGTAGTGAGGTGCCCCAACACATTGACATTTCATTTAACTTAAGATCCTGGCTAATATGCCATTCAGGGTGGGAGTGACCAAAGTTGGGCCTTTGCAGAAACTGCAGGACACAAGGTAAGCTTTTAGTATCATACCCAAGTACTACATGAGGCTTGTGAAATCCCCCTGAAAATTGTCTTTTTTTTTTTGAGGATTAATTGTCAATATTTTGTCACCAATTAGTTGTCAAGTAAGTGTATGGTCATGTGCGTGTAGGAAGTGCTGCCTGCAACAACAGAAAAAGCGTCTTTAGCATGATGCAATTTTGGCTTGTTTCAGTGGAGGTAAATAGAGACTTAGAGCTGAAGTGAGGCTTGTTGCTAAATTAAGGACATTTGAGATATTTACGTATTCAAGTCAGAGTTACAAGACTTTTCATCAAGGAATGAGTAAGGCTTCTGATAACCCAATTCAGCACTGTAGGACAGAGAGCCTGAAAGATAAGCATCAAAGTATCTCCTTGTTGTAAAATCCTTGTTTCTCTGTGATATGCCCTGTCTGTGTGCTTAGAATAGCCTCCCAATCTTGTGCAAACTTTTATGTCATTCCAAAGGCTTCTTAATTCCTGAAAATCCAGTCTCCTAGGTCCAAATGCAAATAATCACTTTTCTTGCTTATGCAACTTGAGCACAAAGCTTTTGTGGAAGGATCTTTATGTTTCTTTGCCAACAACGTATTTTACTTCTCTATACACCTGTGATGGGGTTTGGAAAAGTAACAAGGCAAGTTTGCCCAGCTTGCTTTTGGCTAAGTTTCAATATGCAGTCACTGACAGAACACTGGTGGGATTTAGTAGGCCATGGTCTGACCTTCTTGTATGGACAGCCCACAGCAGGCTCACAAAGTCACAGTGTGTGTACAGGATTTTCAGTTGCAAGTTTGATGGTAAGAATTTGTGGAGAGGAAGCTGAAAACTGTCTGTGGTTCCACACCCAAAAAAAAGGAATCACAGACTTACCTGCTTTCAGTGTCTTACAAACCATGTAAATAAGAGCTAGAACTGGTTGGGAGAAATTAGCCTCAGGAATTTTTTTTATGCTATTTACCTCATATTGTAGAGTGTCGGAGAGCTTCTGAATTCTTTCAGTGTTCAGCTTCTTCAGTGGATATCCAGCATGAGTGGCTAAAAACTTGAGAAATGGCTGGAAGACAAAAAGAAGTTGTAGTGGGACACAGAGTCTGTGGCATTCCTTCACCCTACATTTTTTAGAAAAAAAAAAGATTGCACTTTTGTTCCTAAGCAATGAACTTTTGCTTACTGATATTTACAGGTGGCCAGTCACTTCCTGTACAAGTAAATCCTCTTCCTTCTCTCTTATGCGCTGCTCTCATAACAATCTGGCAGATGTCTAATGAATGCTTGCACAAAACTTTTTGAAGAGCTTGTGAAAACTTGCTTTTATCCTAGTTTCTAGTCCTATCTGCCATCCTGCTTCCTCAGCTAGGAAGGTGCGTGCCCTCATTCCTGCTCATGCCTCCAACCGTTTCGCACTCCAGCCATTTTGTACATGTTTCTCATTGTCTTGTCCCTTCCCAAAACAACCTAGTTGACCTTCTTCCTGCATCTGTCCTGTTCTTGAGTTTCCAAGTTCATAGCTTTACCACTTACAGTGGATTCAGTCTTACAGAATATCATAGATTTAGTAATTTAGATTCCCAATATCACTTAACCCTGCATGGGGAAATTATGATATTGGACAGGTTGCTTCCATCAAGAAAGCTTAAAGATGCTGTCTTACACCTGATATATTCTACCAGCTTTTCCTTCTATAGAGATCAAGGTTTTTATGCTGCTAAGAAAATTTGGCCTATTCTGTGTAAAGAAGGATGGTGGTCTGAACTCAGATTCAAAGTATAGGGGAACTGTGTGGTGGGAATATTCAAGATGGAGTAGAGGGGATCCAGATATATGAGGAAGTCTGGCAGAAAGCCAAAAAGTACTTAAAAGGACAGTGAAAAGTGATTAAAAGGACAGAGATAAGCATAATCAGTCTGATGTTGGTACTGAGCAGAAGAGAGGAACTACATAAATTGGGTAAAACCAAGAATTGTGATTAACTTTAGCATAATACCCAGATGTAGAGCCAGTGATAGATAGCAGAGATCAGTAGGTTGTTAAAGATGGCAGAAAGACAGGTGAGTTTCATAGTGCTATTTGAAAAAAGCTGTGAAGAAAAAGAAAATTGCAGTAGTTTACACGAGTGGTTACATAGTCATAGCAAAGGGTTTGCTGGTGGAGAGATAGTGTGGAGGGAAGGAGGATATGAAACATGACAAGTACCTGAAGAATGCTTGGAGATGATGAGAGAAAACCTAGGCAAGTAAGCCATGAGAGTTTTGTGGGAGAAGAGGAATCTGAACTAGCAGAGATTAATGTAGAGAGATGTGTTGGAGAAGGAGTTGCTAACATAAAACTAAAGACTAAAGAGAAGGATTGGATACTGATTCGCTCTGAGTTTTGGGGCTGTAAGTGTCTGCTCTTCTAGAAGATAGATAGAGTGCTTTTTACAATGTAGTCAATAATTTATCTTTTCTATGACTGCAATTTTCAATTGACAGGGATAGCCTAGTCCAGCTGGCTCTGTAGTAATGTAATTGGTTTTCTTTTTTGGTATGTTGCCTACACCCACTATGAAGATTAGAATTTTAGAAGGACAATAATGATTGCCATTTTGGGGACCTATCTATTGGATGATGTTAGCAAGAGTGGTACATCTTAGATACAACATTTCCATAATTGAAAATACTTTACCCTGTAGTGTTTGAGCTGCCTTTGGAAATCCCTTGTTGCAAAGGTTTCTCTCAGAAGCTCGTTGTATTTTGGGCAATGTGAGAAAGGTAAGTATAGCAACTGAAAAGAAAATTGCAAAACATTAGTTAGGCAATGCACTTCTTGTTCTGCTGTTTACTGCGTCCTTGCAGGTTTGTGGTTCTGGTTGGCTGCACTCATTAGGTGCAAGGTGAAAAATAACAAGGGGGTGTCATCTTCAACGATATTCACCTTCAAGACCATACGAATCATACTTATGATCAGCTACAAAAGAATTTTTAAATGCTCTGAGGGGTAATAGCTGCAGTACTTCAAAGGATTTGTTCATTCACACAAGATGAAATTCATCCCTGGACAGAAGACTAGTACAAGCCCTCATGTACTGCTTTGTACTTGGCTTCTTCAGGGATGATTTCACTATTTGTATTCAGTCTTTTTTTACCATGCAACAGCTGGACTGCAATAGGAGATTTTGTGCATACTCAGCTATAGTAAGTGGACTTAACCATGGCTCCAGTTAGCTCAACTGTGTCATAGAAACTTATTAAGTTTCTGTAACTCAATTTTGTCTTCCATTCGAGACATTTGAAAACCTTACTTCAGGTAATATTTTGCTAATGACTAAGAAAAAAAGCAAATGCTCCTATTTTGTACTTACATTATCCTGTGACAGTGGCACCGTGTGAACTGGAATTGGCTGCCAAAGGATTTTGGGGTTCCAGATCTGGCTCTGTGTCACAGGGTACAGCCCAGCAAGACATGCCTGAGCACTCGTAAGTGTTTTATCACAATCAGTGCTTTGAACGTAAATCTGAAGCAAGAGAAGAAAGTAAATTATTTGTGGTTTTAAGGGGTAGGATATTCTTCCTGTTAGTTTTTTCTCTTGGTGGGAAAGAAAAGGACTGCTAATATGCTGGGGGAGATGGCATTAAAATGGAGTAAAGAAGGTGAGATGGTGAAGAGGGACCCTGAGATAGGGAGTTTTGCCTAGGGGAGTTTTTCTAGGAATACAAACATGTGTGCAAGGGAGTTGCAACATGGTTGCAGTTCCTTTGGAAGTCCAATTGAAAAACATCAGACTGACTCACCTCCACTTTCTTTGGGACAACCTGGATGCACTGAACAACTTGACCCTAAATGAAAGCAAGGCTGCATCCACTCTGAAGAAGGATATGTAAGAGATATCCAAGATAGATAATCTGCCCTACAACAGTGAGGGAGCTGAACTTGATATACAATATCATACGCAGCCCGCTTTGCGTGCTTTTCAATTAGACCGTCACTCTGAGTAAAAGTGGAGCAGCAGCTTCAGGGATGCCTTGAAGCCGCACTGAGTTCAGTAGGTATGGGGTGAACTCAGAGCATACCAGGTTCAGACTCTCATGCATCCAGAAAGTCCCACTAAGATCCATGAAAAACATCTTCCCTTCCAGATTCAATACTTGCCTCAAACTGTTTGTATGCAATACTCAGGAAATTCAGGTATCTTCTCCGCATGTACTGGCCCAGCTCGTACTGCTTCTGTATGCCGAGCTGCGGAAGTAACAGAATAGTGTAAGGAGCTCATGACTGGTTCTATGTATCTAGTCCTACAACCAGAAAATGAGTTAATCTCCGTATTATTTTGGTAAAGACCTTAAAATATTTCCTTTTCAAAGTGAAGGAGGAAAGCAGGCAGGAGGAAAATGCAGTGAAGTGGTGGTGTTTACAGTGCTGAAACTTCAGCTTTAGTATTTTCCAGCTTTCACTGTGCAACATGAATGCTGTGTGAACATACTCTCACTAACACTTTTACCTGCTGGAGAAAAAGGAGAGAAAGAATGTTCCAATTCAGACTACCTTGAATGCAGACTGAGATCATTAGTAGTGTTTGAAATTCGCATTTTAATGAACAAGCAGCCACAGCCTCCTCCACTTGTAGGTAGATGGGACTTCCTGTAAATGTGGTTGATAAGGAAATAATGTATCTGCAGTGATGCTAGGGCATTCATCATTGGCAAAGGACTGAATGTTTCACCTCAGACTGCCTGAGTACTTGTTGAATGAATTCTGGGGAAGTTAAAGGTGTTGTGCACTTTATTAACCAAGTGTGGGAGTTCAAGTTATTTTAAGAGTTTATCAAGCTGGAAAGCAGTATTGGTATTAATATAAATGAACATAAATTGATCATGAGCACATTTGGACTGGAAATTGGAAGGACCATCATGGGGGAAGTTCAGGACCTGACTTCGGTGAAAGTAGTGGGAGCAAAAATCCCTGCCTAATTTGAGGACAGAGTTTGTTAAATATATAAACCTAGATTGTGTGGTGGTGTTTTCTGCCACAGCAGGAGATAAGATGTTCCCTGGGAAGGTCCTGTCTACTCCTGCATTTTAAGAATTATTTTATTAAAATCTGCTTATTAATCTGTCAAATACTATCTGCACTTTGTCACAAATCTTATTTGGAGATACAATGCCAACAGGGCTCAGGAGGCTGTAGGGATAGCATGGGACATACTTACCTCACAGGTACAGTTTTGCATGTTGTTCTGTGCAGGCCCTTATTCAAGCTAACGGGCCTGGCTGAGAGCAGGGTGACTTACAGCAACCCTGTCCCAACGAGACCATCTGGTTTCTACTTTGTTGCTGGCTCACAGCTAATTAGCTGGGAGAGCAGACAGCAACCACCTGGCCGTGAAGACCTGCCCCGGGTATGGCTTCCCTGGAATATCACCAAGCAATTCCTTATGAAGGCTACAGCTTCAACCTGAACAAGATCTTATTTTTCAAGAAGACACAAAATCTTGAAGAGAAGACTTTGAGTGAAAGGAGGTCCTTATTGCCTTCAGGTATTTTCTGCCAGCGGTTAATCATCTTCAGTCTGTAACTTTTGCTTCTTAGTTCTTGTCTGAATGCCCCCCAGCTTTTAGGCACTAGATCTTATTACACTTTTGGTATGACACATTATCTACCATCACAAATCATATCCCCAGATGATAGTAACTGACAAACAGAATCAATGCACTTAATCTGTGCTAAAATAAATAGATGATAGTTCTCTACTCTCACAGCAAAAGGGGTTTTCTAGCCTCAAGTGATTTTTGTAGCTCTTTACTGAATGTTTTCCAGCTCACCAGCGTTATTTTCTAAATACATGAGATTACATGCACTGTCCTTGTAACAGTCTCAGTAATGATATATGCTGTGATCTTATTATTTGTACTTGGTGTTTCCTGGCCTAAATTTAGTTCTACTTATGTAATCGTTGCTTGCACTGGGATCTCAAAAACAGTTGTTATCCATTGTTTCCCAAGGTCCTTTCTCAAGTCATAGGAGTATAGGATAAGTCAGATTAAAAATGACCTCAGGAGGTCTCTAATCCAGCCTCCTGTCAAAAGCAGAGTCAGCTCTGAAGTCAGGCTGGGTTACTCGGAACTATATCCAGAGTTGCTGCTTTCCAAACACAGCTGCCATATATAAATGTGATCACATCTTTTAGTTGCTAGAGTTGTGTGTCCAGAGTCTCCTAAAGTACACGCTTGGCCTAGGCTTCTGCCCTAACTTGCTGTGTGTATTATTAAATCCTGGTGTCTGGGTCTTGAGGCCTTCCAGAGCCCATGTGGTCTGAAGCAAGCCAGCGTGTAGCACTGCACTCCCATAGTGCATGTGTGTGATGACTGACTCATAGATGAGTTAAGGCAAAGGAGCTGCTCCCAGCCACCTTTCGGACATTGATGGTTTCTTCCTACCTGATGACAAGTTTTGCTGCACAGGTGCTACTCCTCTGGTTGTTGGAGGGAGATGATGGAGGGAAAAACAGGCCTGACCTTGTGTCAGAGATCAGGGTGGCCTCCTCAGCATGGAGTGGAGGAGGATGCCCTGGGCAGCTTGTCCTATTCTCATTACAATGAAGAGGTGGCAAATGATTTAGTTCTCCCAGGAGAAATGCATGTGCTAGACCAGCCTGCACAAAGTGTGTGACCAAACTTAACTCTGTAGCGGCATGTAGGAGAAACATGCTCCTCACACTCTGTGCAGGCAGCAGAGCCACGTGTCTGGCAATTCCAGACTTTGGCACATCTAAGCTACTTCAATGAGGCTGCCTGACCCCAAAAGTCCTGGATAAATGACTAATGTTTTATTCTAGCCACACAATGTATCTGGGTGGGGAAAATGAAGGAGACCCAGATACAATGGGTTGTACCTTTGAGAGTGAAGTAGGGGTAGGGTTAAAACCCCTTAGTTGCCTCATATTTCCTTGGTAGTACCAGAGCTCAGCCTCTGCTATATTCACAAGAGGAGACAGTTAATGCAATTAGGCAAAAACAGACTGGGTTTCAGTTAGTCCCCAAATTAACTCAAGAAAGACTGCTTTTACAGTTGAGCCCTGCAGTTGTCATCTTGTTGTTAATCACTACCTTCAACAGATACTCAGGTTTGCCCTGCTTCCACCAACACCTGCACCAAAACAGCTGACTTTAGCTGTTAGCTCTCACTAACTTAGCATGGGAGAAGGTTCTGCTAGCAGGACTGATCTTGGCTCTGAAGTTCATGCCCTAGGAAGTGTTTCTGCTCAGTGGAGATGGAGAGTGGTCTGTGAGCACTTCTAGTGCTTCATGCTGGTGATGGCTAAAGCTAAGTGCATGGTTGAACTGTGGTGCTCCTTGGTGCCTGGTTCCTTCCAGAAGACAGCAACCTGCAGTCAAACAGCTCAGTGTAGGCTGCTCTTGCACTCAAAGCACTCATTTAAAGCAACTGACTTCTCACAGCTGCAGCTTCCTAGCAACTTCTTTGCCCTATGAGAGAGCTGTATGTGGTGATCATGATATGGACTTTCTCCAGACTAAAAACTAAAATGAAATTCCAACAAATAAATGCCAACAGACATCAGCATGTTAGAATATTTAAGTATATTAACCCGGGTAAGCAAGCAAACCTTGGTAAGTTGTCCATATCCCTGCTGCCTTGCAACTTCTTTATGCTTGTCGTTTGGAAAAAACTCCTGTGGGGTATCATAACCATGGCGAAATACCTGATAGAAAGGATGGAATTGCTTTTGTGTTACTGTGCTTTATATGGTGGTTGTAATCAGTGTGGTCCCAGAGAAAATGCATTGACAGTGAGTACTGTATCTGACAGGTGAAAAATGTATTCATTACATTCTTGGGCCTCTACAGGTACAGTACCTATTTGACTGATTTATTTAGATAATTGTAACAGCTTCTTATTCTCTGCATTTGAAAGCAATTAGTTCACAGCAACTTTTTCAAGTTAAATAAACTACACGACATTTTATAGATTTTAGAGAGGTCAGAAAACTTTGAGAGGTATGGACTGCAAAATTAATTAGACAGAAAGCCAATAGAAAAGCATACTTAGCTTTTTTTTTTTTTTTTTTAAGAAATATTGCAATGTCAATAGTTTGTTAGGACTAAGTAGGAATCCAGAAGGAAGAAAATCAGGAAGAAAATCAAACTATTGCTTTAAATACAGTTCCTGTGGCTGACTGCTGCTAATCACTCTTTCTTGGCAGAAATTACCCTTAAAAAGCCTTGTGTTGGCAGGCACCAGAGGTGCTGGAAGTGTCAAATATGTAACACAGACTTGACTGTTATTATGAAAACATTGAACCCACCCTGAAATTTCATTTTGGGCAAAAGATACAAGTATAAAGGAAAATCTAGATTTTTCATATATTTGGTGAATTTTCACAAGGTCGAGCATCATTCCTGTAGGTGTATTTCTTATAATTTTAAAATTTTACCAACAGCTTTTATTCCAAAATAGGAGGATAAATACAGTTAAGAACTGCACCACAAAAACATACATGTGGTTTACATGTATGTGCAATAATTAGAGCAGACCAAATTCAGGCCTCCTGTGATCACAGATATGTTATAATCATTGCAAGTCACGTTAGCTAACAGCATTGCTTTCATGTTATTTTTTCAATGCAATATACTCTATTTTGGGTTTCATATAACAACAACTTAATTGCTTTTTTGCCCACTGTTTTTTTTCCATGACACATAAGAATTTTGCAGACGGTTAAAGTCAGTTATGGAATCCTGTTTTACAAGTTAAGAAAAATCCTCTTGGATTCCTCTCTTACTGCTGTAAATAAAATGCAGTCTTTATCAATACAGAAAGTCACTTTCATCTAGAACATCTAGAAAAAGGAGACAAAATCTTATTTAAAATTTGGGACTCTTTTCATAGAATACAACAGTAGATTTTGAATATTGAGCAAACATCTCCATATTCACAATGTCCCCCATTGTCGACTACAAACAGTAAGTGATAAATTTTGAAGAGATTCCATTTATCCACAAACTGTCTACTTACTAATGACACAAACTTCAGTTTTCTTTTTGCAGTGGTTTCATGAAGAAAAACGCAGAAAAGGCAGAACATGAAACATAGGCTCCAAATGCCACACACCAGCTGTCTTGCTCGCATCCTGATGGTAGCTTTCACCTGTTTTGCTCACCGAAATCTGTGGCTGGATGTGGTGATACAGCAGATAAGTGGCTAAGAGGGGAGGAGTTGGCTATGCTCAGTCCAAAAGTGGAATGCAATCTCTTCCCCTCCTCTTTTTTTTTCCCCTCTTGGGGTAAAGCCAAGTAGGTATTCTCTGGAAATTCAGGAACTGAACAATTTGCTCTGCACTTATGCTCTATTTCAGTGCTCACAAGAGGTGCAATCTCTGAGCCCTCTAATGCCTGCCCCAGCCACTTGCAGGGCAGTTGAACATGGGTTGGAGGTTGTCTTCTGTTGGTTGAGTTAGGGTTTTGCCCATCGGCCTTCTTGGAAGTGGGAGCACTGCAAACATGCTCTGTGTGGCTGTATACAGATGTATCATCTCATTCATAATGCTGGCACAGTTTTCTTTGAATATTTTTTTAAAAGTGAGAAGAAGCCCTGCTGACAGTTGTTCTTCTGTAAAGGGTCTCTGCTGCTTTTCCTAGATTTCGCTCTGGTCTTTAGAAGGGATAGGCAGCACCAGGTTTTGTTGCATGCGAATAGGGATAAGCCTAAACTCACTGCAAAAAAATGAATATATGCTATGAACTTTTCAGTCCAGCTCTGGATTGAGTATGTCTATAGCAACAAAGCATTATTGTCAAGAACTATACCCTAAAATTCCATATATTTAGGTAAATTTTTGATTTTCATCATTTCATTTTTCATTTTGATTTTCTTTTGCAGCAGTGTCATGATTATTACATATATAAATCAAGAGGTGTTTCTGTCCTTTCTCCTGCATATATTTAATGAAAAAAGAATACAGTTTTACAGAGATAACAATAATTTCTTAGTGATGAAAAGTTGTCTGCAGTAGTTCTAATGAAATTTCTGAAAAAAATAATCATTTCACTTCCCCAAAAGACTATATAATCTCAAGCTAGTTAAAGGCACAAATAAGAAATATTTCCCTTGTAATTATTAGTCATGGGCTTGCCTGAGGGGATCGGTTCTGTTTCCTGAAGTAGGAATGCTACCTCTTTCATATCCACTGGAGCTAAAAGGATCCCTCTATGAAACATTCCGAGGTCAGATTTTCTTGGAACAAGTGGATTCATCTGTCATTTCTGCTATTGTGCCTCTAAACCACTCATTCAGAAATGGAGGAATGTGGGGAGCTGCCTACTTTATTTGAGAAAGAGAATTCTTTTAAAAAAAAAAAAGTATGTATAAAAGACCTGGGGAAGACTTGGGTTAATGTAAAGTTTGCAGGCTCCACTGACTGTCATACTTAACAGATCTCTTTGAGGAGAGCATGTGTTCTGCTCTTTCTAGAGGACATGACATCAGACACCCCTCCTTAGAAACCTTGCCTTTCTTAGCAGTTTTTTTTAGTAGACCAGCTGATATCACAGAGAAAAAGTAGGTACATTTTTTAGGACCACAAGGACTCCGTGCAGGCTTTTCAGATAGAAGATCTTCAGGTACACAAGCCTAGCAAGAATGATAGATACACAATGTGAACAGAATGGTTTAACATTATTCTTTTCCAAGCACCTATTATGTCCCACATTACATGAGACTTCTGTAACAAAGAAGTTGAAATTACTCTTTATTTTAGAAATGGCAAAAATAGGAGTGTAAAAACTTCCTTTCATCTGGTCCTAATGTTGCTGATCTTGGGGCAAGAGTGATATAAATGTTGGCATTTTTATAAAGCACACTGTACTGCTGTAACTGTGCTTCTGCTGAAGGTCATAGAGGGAGAGTAAACCTGCGTGCTGCTGCCACGTGCCTGAGAGGGAAGCTCTAGAGAGCAGGAGATGGTGCTTTCTTGGCAGCTCACACACACCTGCAGAGATCCCTTTTTGCGGGTGGGGAGAGGTGTTAAAACTGTAGCTGCTTTCAAAGTCAAGGTAACAGACTCTGTAATATGCCTGCAGCCACCTTTGAAACAACAGGTGAAGGTGGGAGAGGAGCAAATATTCATAAACGCAATAAAAAAACCTCCCCGACAGCCTTGAAAATAAGACGGAAACTATCTCAGATGTAGATCAGATGTCTTTATCTTAGCAATAAACTTGGTATGTAGTTTATGGGATCATGTTACACATAATACTATAAAGCAAGCAAGGTGCAGCATTGTATTGTGTCCTGTATTGTGATCTTAAAAGTCAATGTTGAGCAGATCTTTTGGAACTTTGACATGGTTTAGAGAATGTAAGGTTTTATTAACAGTCCTTTGGTGCTTCCAAGTAGGTGCATGGATTAAGTGCTATTGTTTTTAAAAGCTCATTCATCCTAAAGGACATTTGGCCCTTTACCCACTTTGTCCTGAATTGCAGTGTAACAAACCTTCTCCAGGCTATGATACTTGCACTCCAGCTTTTACAGGTGGAGTGAAATTTGCTTGGTGTTCAAACACAGTGTAGGATTGGACTTGTAGCTTGTGATTCAGCTTCTTCATTCGTATTGGAGTCAATTGAAGATACCCTGATAGCCATCCTAGAAGACTCCAGAGAGGAATAAGTGAGGATAAAAGGTGGTCTTCAGTTTTTCATCCTGTCTCCCTCCTCCTCTGCATTCCACCTAGCAGGATACTTGTGTTGAAGTTACAGCTCTGTGGCTTTTGCAGTGCCCATGTCAGTGACTATTTCTGTGCCTTTTTCATTTCATCGCTTCCGATCCCCAGACAGATCAGGGATGTATCGGCCCCTAAGTAAAGTCCAATGTGAGAGTGGCTTTCTGTGCGCCCACTTCCTTACTGCCTGCCCACTGAGGGTGAAGTGAGGATATGGTCCATTCAGCTGAAATTAGTAACTGCCAGAAAAAAAAAATTACACAAAAACTCCAGATCACTCAGTATCTAAAGAGAGAGGTATCAGCTGTATCTATTTGACTAATATTTAACATAGACTTCTTCAGTTCCTTATGGGAGGAGGAGAACAAAGACATGACATGTCACCATGCCCCTGTCACAGGGGCACGTTGTCCCCCACCTCAGAAGGAATTCTGCCCCAATCAGATGTACACTTTCTGTTAATCATTTCAGCACTGACATACGATATCCTTACCACCCATTTTAAAACTGAGTTAGAGCTATGTACACCTGCTCTTTGGAGCTGGCTTAAGGCTTATTGGCAGTGTGGAGAAAATGGATCATCAGCAACCTGCAAAGAAAGTAATCTGAAATGGTAATAGGGGCCCTAGAGAACTGCATGTGCTGTTCTTGCTGTTGCTGGAAGAAGCCATCACCCTCTGCCCCATATTCTCTAATCCTTCTTGCAATGGCAGCAGACTACAGTTGGTTTTCAGACTTGTAGTTAGCAGGGCTGTGGTTGTTTTTGAGCCGATCTGCAGTCCTGGGCAATTGCCCTTTCTATGTAGGGCCAAAGTTGCATTCTTGATGTCAATCAGAGATAAAGTAGCTCTTTACAGAGTGGTCAGCTTCTTCTCCATAACTCTGATGCAAATACAGAGTAACTAAATGGAAGTGGATGGACTTACTCCAAATTTATCTCTCTGATGGTTTACACAGCTGTTAATTCTATTGATGTTCTTTGCACTTTCTGCTTTTCTGCCTTCTTGGCTGTGTTTGGGACATGTACATCTGTTGCTCCAGATCCTCATTCAATATGAGCTGGAACAGCTCTTTATCTTTGATGCAGCTGCACTGGCTTTGAGCAGCTGAGTGACTGTTTCATAACTTCAAAATGAAGAAAATGTAGAGTTTCCTCAGTCTGCCCTGGTGAGGAAGCTTTGTCAAAAAGAGGGATCAAGACCAAATTCCAGATCCAAATTCAAAAGACCAAATTCCAGATCCAACCTTCATCTGGAGTTTTGCTGCATGGTGAAGCCCTTTTCTCTCAAAAGTGAGCACATTCTCTCCAGCTCCATGTGATTCTCCTTTTCCATGTGGTTCTCCTTGGTCATTGTAAAATACACAGCTCGAGGAGCAAGGCTGATGTGGAGAGGTTGCAGATTAAGTTGCAGTTGCTGATGGCAGTGTATCTTGACAGTTGATGATGACAACACCCAAACCAAGAGTTTTAGTTGTTATTATTCCATACAGTGGTCATGCTCATATTTGCCCTAGTCCACTAATGAAACTTTAATCTGAAACTCTTTGTTCTTTTTTTTTTTCCCCCCCCAGATTCTATGACTGATAGCTTGGGTGGGATAATGACTTCCTCACCTAACTGGACTGCCACTACACGAAAGAGGTAAGGCTGGTAGCAACTTGCTAGGAGACAAATATCTATAGACTACAGATACTATCCAGTCAGTTAGACTTACTGATGGGTTGCATGGGACTATCAGGCTTCATGTTGTTCTGGCATTGGGAGGTGAGATACGTCTCATAGAGGAGGAAGAGAACATTTCCTTCCAGCCAACCATCATCGCAGCTGTCTGGCTTGGCCTTAAGCCAGAAGCGTTTCATCCAGGTGCTGACAAAGTCCAAACAACAATCTCCCTTTGTGTAATCAAGCAGCAAGCTATTGTCCTTGTGCACTTTAGAATACCTGGGGGGTTGGGGTTGCTGCTTTCTTTAAATTTTAATAATTATATTTATCTTTGAGGTAGGCTACAATAACTATGATTAAAGCAATTGTTCTGCTCAGCAGGAAAGATTTCTGATTGTGCCTAGCACAGTATTGCAAGATTTGAAATGCAAGCTTATGGGAGGGAAGAAAGATACGTTTTTTTCAGTACTTAAAAAATATATTTGTCACTCCACTGGAATTGGAAAAGCTCTTTATAAATAATCTTTCTAAAGTCCTTTATAAAAACCCACATTAGGGTCAAGTGTTAGTCAGCAATTTCTCAATAATATTGGATTCTGACAGTGATGAGTTTTATATGCCTTTGTGGATGTTGTCGTTTTAGTAGTTGAATTCCAAACTAGCAGTGGATTTTTTATTGTTCTTATTTTCATTTTTGTTCATTTCAAACACTGAAACATTTTATGCAGGTACATAAATGTATTTTAATGGCACATTTCTAATCTGTTTTGTTCAGGTGTGTTCTCAAGAGGGCTGTGGTTCATTCAGATGTTGCCACAAGCAGATTTCCATGCAGAAAATATCAGAACTATTAAAATGGAAGACTCCTTTGTTATGTAATTACACTATGTCTATTGATAATAATGCAACTGTTTATATTGATACTAAACCACTTCAAAGCACCCCTTGGCATTTCTAACATATCTTTTAGCAGCAAAATTCTCATCAACTTGTCAATGTGGTTGTTACAAACAGAATCTATACTTTTGCTTCAGGTTGTATATCTAATTTCTCTCACTTCAAATCCTACCGGAAAGTACAGGATTGCTATGCATATCAGGGTAATAAAAACATAGATGTTTTTGGGTGCCCAGTTTAATTTGGATGTGACATTGAGTTGTTTTGTCTGGTATTTTGATCTGGCTCTACAAAGTACAACAAAATGATATGCCATCTTCATATCTACTCTAATCCTGTGTTGCTGATGTTTGTTTTGACACATGCACACATGCAGAACACAAAGGGTGCAAATGTGCCTGCTGCAAAAATATGGAACAAGCCTTTCCAGAGGACAATGGCTAGAACCATGACCAGACAGAATGGTACTGGCACTTTATCCATTGTGTTCTCTGGGATAATTCTACCCAGAAAATTCCTGACTTTAACAGACTTTAACAGTTAGGTGCATCTTCTGATTGACACCAATAGAGGCAAGCTGGTAGCCCATAAAAATAAACTATGTTTTGATTTATATTTCACTTGAGTTTGTCAAGGTTCATCATGTAATTTTTCATGTTTTCCACACACTTCACAAGAGTGAATAATTCATACTGGACTTTCAGTTAAACTGTGAATCTCTTCTGTTTTGTCAGCTCTGGATCAGACTATCACCTAACCTTGATTAAAGAACGCAGTGAGAAAAAAATGGAGAAGTATGAAAGGAAAGCTTATTTTAGTGCAAATGGAGTCAAAATGATATGCGTATACCCACAGATGCATATTGACAGGAGGTAAGAAGCAATATAATACTTGGAGAAAATGTTTGCATACCTGTACAAATGCCTCAGAGCTATTTTGCAAAGGTTTATTGCCACCTAGTGCTAAGATCTTTCTGTTCATTGTGCTTTGAGCTAGCGTGGCAGTAGATTCCTGACTGATGCTTTTAGGAGACTCGTTGGAAATTTAATGGTGGCTACTCAGCAACTCAGAAGAGCAGCATCACAGCCAGGCATCAAGGCACCATCACCCAATTTACATAAAGGTCTAGTTCAGGTTCTGCCCATAGTCTGCCCTTAGTCACAGTTGCTGTCAATACAAATTTATTCTTCAGAAAGAACCTTTGCAAAAGTCAGGGCTTAGTTTTTGTCTCAGCCAGTGAGGAATGGCAGAAAAAATAGGTGGTGATTTTGTATAGTATTAACCCTTAAATAATTTCCTCTTTGTGCGTTTCCATTCACGCTGGCACATTGGAACATCTTCCTAGAGAGAGCTGTGTCAGGATTAATTTTGCAAAGTAAGAAAATTTGTGTGTAGCAACAAAAAGCAGGCTAGGTTAGCAGGTTAGTAGAGCTTCTTTTCTTACTCTTCATGCATATTTTTTTCTGTCCACCTCAGTTCTGATTTTTCCTTAAATTATACACAATTTTGCTGTTTCACATCATAATAATATTCAAAGATGATAAAGTTTTCAGATCTCCCCCTCCACGTTTCCTCTTAACTTTGGAGTTATGCAGTTCGTACCAATGACTTCCAAACAGTGAACTAGAGACTAGCATTTTATCACTAGTATTTTCTCAGCAGGCTGCCAACACTTCCTCTCATCAAGGTTATAAGAACTTTTGCCACAATGGCATCCTGCTTTACAGCTGTATAAAGCTGTGCTATGCTATAGTAACTGAGGCTGTAATTTCCTATCTGTATGCCTTGGGCTTAGTTTTGGGAGGGAAGTTTCTACTGAAGTTGTATGTAGTCATCTCTGGAAATGTGGCAATAAAAATAAGTAGTTTTACCTAGAGATGATATTAAAAAAAGCTCCAGTGCTTCCTTCCCTATTAGGACTTTTTTTACAAATGAAGGAGGCAACAGTTCTTGGGCATTCAGACCAAAATGCAGGGAGCATTTGTTGGAAATTGTTGAGAGGGGAGAAAAAGGGAGGAGGAGTTTATAATGTTTTCTCTTATCTGTTAATCCTGTTAACCTTTTGCCTTCTTGAGGATGAGTAATTGAAGAACTTCCTTGTTAACTCTGTGACCACATTTAAGTAAAGCAAGTATAGCCCCTGTTCTTGCACGCAGATTAAACAATCTAGGCTAGGGTTAGCAATATCTCTTGTGCTTGTTATCACTTAATAAACCAGTGTGAGGATTTGGTTTGGCTTCCGGTAGAACTTTGTTCTTGGAAAATCATGGCTGAAATGAATATATTTCTTTTTTCTTGTGCACTGCCACATTCTGCCTGCTTGTCTTTGTCTTTTGAAACATAGCTCAGGTTCTTTTTCAAACTACTAACATTTGTTGATTGCTAGAATGGTCATTTGTGGCACATTTCATTGTACATCCTTCACCTCCTGTCAGTAATGGGCTAACATAATTGCTTTCAAGAGGTTTCTTTATTTTTCCCTTCATTATCACCCAGTGAAGCAAAGAGTATCTAGATCTACACCAGCTGTTGGCATTTTAATTTCCTGGAAGCAATATTTCATGATGTACTGAAAGGCTTACTGTGACTTAATCTGTCTCTAAACTGATTAATATTACACTACTGAGAATCTATATCTTACTGAACTCACTGTCTAAATATCACAAGCTTTTGATAATGATGTAGGTGATCAGCAAGTTTCTGGGAAAATCACAAATAAATACCATTTTGGGAATGATATGACTATGGAAGTGGGAGAATAGGGATGCCTTGGATAGATATCAAAATGTACTTCTGAGGGAATCCCCATCCTGTTCCAGCACCACAAGACAGACGATGAGAGTGATCTGTGTTTAATAGTTGCTCCAAAATTGTTTCGTAAGTAGCAATACTTGTAGTTACAGCATCAGAACATTGCATAGAGATGATATAAATATGTAATGCCATATCAAAGCTTTTCGACTTGGCTATTTTGTCTAGTTACATAACTGAATTTCCTTTTTTTTTTTTTTTTTTTTTTCATAGAATTGTGGGCAAATATTATTTTTTTTCATCTTCCCAAAGGGTCATCATTTCTGCTCCTACAGTCAACCCCATGTCAACCCTTCCACATTACCTACATTTACACATAATGTACTTTCTCTGGCATCAATTCATCTCCTGGAGATAGATAACAAGAGGAAACATGCAGCTCTTAGTTCATGGGATTTTCTGTTTGCTCAATAGTTTTAAGCATAACTGTAAGCAAACTCTGCCATTGTGCGCATTATATATATAATGTAGGTCTGTTCATATAGTCTGGTTGCTGAATATTCATTAAAATAAAACCATCACAAGCTGATGATCTCAAATCCTGCTGCCTCTGAGCAGATGGTGTCATCAACAAGGTTAATAATACTCCAACTATGAGACCTGTTTGTTTATACATAAAAGAATTGTCACCTATGAGGAGGGATTTTTAGGTATATAGCTGTGAGTGTGCATTTTCCCCTCACTTAAATACAGAATAGATCAGAAGAAAATGTACCACATATCAGGCACTGATTATGAACACTGAAAAGTCTTTTCTTTGAATAAGAATAAGAAAAGCCAAAAGCATATTTCTGAAATGCAATATCCGGGTATTTGTGCATGTTCATAAACCTTTGTAATTCCTAACCGGTTAACTCTATTAAGACTCAAATATTCTATCTCTATATAGAAAGGAATGTGGGAGTCCTGTGGGTTCCAATGGGTCTGATTAGGACAACAAGAAAATCTTGCCAAATCTGTAGTCTTTAAAATAAAATAACTGTATTAGGGAATTCTCTTGGAAGAATGTGAAGTCTGGCTCAGAGCTGTTTTCATTTTGTTAGTACCTTCCACATGAAAATCAAGGAGATATTATAAAGTCTTCATGCAAATAGATTCTTCACTTAAGTTTTTCAGGAAAGAAGAAACCTCTTCATTATAGTCTCTTCTATACAATATCAAAAAAAAAACCCACTGGAACACTAAATGAAATGTTGTGTAAAATACAGTGAAAGAGTCCTCATATCCTTTTCAGCGATCCTGAAATTTTAATTAGTGGCCATACTCATTGCTGTTTAAGAGCTGAAGAATTTGAGGTTAAAGAAGATACGACAGTAGTCTTTACATATTGAATGGCTGCTGCTAAGAGGAAAGGCCCAATTTTCCCCATGCTGAGCAAGAAAAAAAAAACTTAGACTTGGTTTGCAGAGAGGCAGGCTGAGCCTAGACATTAACACAAAGTAAAAGTAAGGAGAGTGAAGCAGCAGAAGGGTTTGCATGCGGAGACTGTGAAATTTCCATCACTGTAAAAATGAGTTACATAAATCTCTGCTATTGGAATAGTTATATACCTGCTACATGGTGTTGGGAATGGGCTATTGGGGTCCCTTCCAGGACCATTTGAGATATATGCAAGCCCTTTGAGATACATGATTTACTAACGTTTATTTTTGGTTAGATTTAGTCTAACAAACCTGATAGTCTTTTGGGACTGAAAATTCCCACAGTGAAAAAGGTGGTGTGGGCTGCCGCAAGACGATTATATCCTGCTGCCTTTAGAGACAACTTTAAAGCACTGTCTTCTGAGTGCTTTTAATGTCTGTGTATTACAAAGTAATTCTTTTAACCTGCTTCTAATTAATGAAATTCAGTTTAAAACAAAAAGAGTTCATTCTTACCTTTTTGATATTTACCTCCATTCTGCTGTAGTACTGATGAATATTTTAAACTAATGAATTAGTTGAGGGCAGTCAGACCAAATTCAATATACCAAGCTGATTTACTAGCTCCTCCCACTAAAACACAAAGCTAAGAGATTGTATTCCTTGTGGACATTTTGACATTTTTTTTCAAGTTGTATTAATGAAGCACTTTACAGATGTTGCTGTAGAAATTAAGCTTATCCTCAAACCCCTTATCAATTTGCCCTTATTAAAATTTTGCCAAACACTCCAAATGCTTTCCATAACCAAAGCTTCTGCCATCAAGTTCTAAAAGACAACACCAAGAGAGGAAAATATCTAGATAATTGAAGAACAGCAATCACATGGAATTGATGGGCATTATGCACAAAGGAATGAAGACCTTTAAGGTCTTCTGGCTGTTGGCTGATACTGTCAGGCTTCTTCTGCAGGAAAAGATATTTAGCTTCCCCTGTTAGGTAACTGACAGGAAAATGAATACACTGTCTGCGGAGTGAGCTGGTTTTAGGATTTTGGAGAAATATTTTTTGCAGGTGAAGTCCTAAACTGAGTTGTGAGACACCTGGCTTCAGCTGAAGGCCACATTTGGCTTCCTGCTTGACTTCCTGCATGAACTAAAGGTGATCTCTGCAAACTGCAGCGAGATGCAGAGAGCGCCAGGTGAGCCCTGACCGAGCGACCCCACGCAGCGCCATCAGCAGAGCTCTCCGTGCGCTGGGCTGCTGCAGCCCCTCCTTGTCCTCCGCTGCGCATGCAGAGCCGGGTCTCCCAGCCGGCGGGAGACACACGACCCACGTGGTACGTGAGCGGTGGGAAGCCTCACTCCTCCTCATCAGTTCTTTGCCCTGATCAGGTATTGGCTGCATTTTAACCCAATGTTCAACTTTGCTATGACCACCGTGCTTTGTTTTTAAGTTCAAACAGAGTATTTTCTGTGTAAGATCTCTGCAGTACTGTTCAGAAAGCTTCCTCTCTTTTACATGTCCAGTGCATAAGCTGAGCATAAGCAGATCACCAGCTGAGATGATAAAGAATGCTCTCTCCATGGCATATGATTGCATGATTAGAGGTTGCTACTTGAATTTTATCCAACCAATTTGTTTCATCTTAGACTATTCCGATTTTCCTGGCTGACTATTAGCAGGCAATGCTGAATTTTAAGCTAGATTGCTGCTGCTGTCTGATGCTACTCCTCACTGCCAAGATCTTTCTAATGGGAGAATGATTTCTGCTTCTGCTCGCATGGGTAACACTACATTTATATTACAACAGCCATTGCTCTTGTCTAAATGAAACATCATATTTGAAGTCCCTAAGATACTTTTTTTTTTTTTTTTTTTCTTTTCAAATTAAAACCTGAGCAAGTATAATGAGCTTATCTGGAAAAGCAACCTTGTTAGGAAATCTTAGACACTTTAGCAGTATTGCTAAAAAACAAACTAACCCCCAGCTCCCTAAGCACTGGTCTAACTTTCTTCCCAGTTCAGAGATCATGCGCAGATCCAACAGTGTGTGAGCACAGGGTCCCAAAAGTGCTTCTTTGTTCTTATCTCTACTGCCTTACGCACAAACACTCCCCACCTTCCCCAGTGACATGTTTGTCAAGGATCGGCAGTAGTGTGGAGGGGGAGCTCATATCTGCGAGGCCATTTCCCGCTTACAGGGAGATTTCTTATCTTGTGGCACGCAACTAAGAAAGACACATAGGGCAGAGAGCAGAGGAGCTCCGGGAGGATGTCAGAGGGAAGGGACAACAGCTCCTCACTGGGGATCATGCCCCTTCGTTGTGGGCAGAGCTAGACCTAACCCGCAGCAGGAAGCTGTGGTTTCCCAGCACTCTGTGCCAGGGCTCCTGACAGTTTTATTTCTTCATGTAACCAGGGACTTGGATAAAGCTTCAGTCCTTGTGCTCGTTGCTGATGAGTCTTGGCCTGGGACCCTTCTTTCATTATAAGAAGTATATTGAGTTCTGAGAAGAGAAAGGAATTTGTCTGATTTTCAGGACCAAATAATCTTTCTTCATGTGAACGCAATCCTGCTGCATTAAGAAATGTCAGTCACATCATCAGTGTGAAACTACTCTGGAAACTGTGACATATCCCGCTGTGAAGCTGCCAGGGAAACTGTAACATCTCCGACCCAAGGGAGAAAGGCAGTTAAAGGAATGACTGTTAAAATAGCCAAGGATTCAAGCAAATGGAGGGTCCCTTTGAACACCACATCTCATAAAGTATTGGCCAGAGGAATGGCAAAGTGTGCATATGGGGTAGATCCTCTCAGTAAAATGAGAATCATAATAGCTGTTTAACAAGGAACCTGGTTCCTGGAACTCCTTTTAACTAGGAAGAACTCCGGTTAAATGGTAGAAAACTGGTCCCCTTGAAGTACAGGTATATATGAACTATCCATTTTTTTATGCAGACTGCCACAAAGCAGGATTAGAGGGCCAATATGAGCATATGAGATTTGCCTGCTCGAAAGCTGATGAATAGAGGTAATTTGTACAGAGTTTGAGACATGTTTCCCTTTTATATCTGTCAACGGATCGTGAATAAAAACCAAATGAGAGCAAAGCCCCTGAATCAGCTTTTCACTTCTATAGTATTGTGTTCTCTGCTGCTAATTTTGCCTCTGATTTTAGAGTAATGCTCGATACATCTGGCAATGCCAGTCTGACAAGGGTTTCCATTTCTAGCTGAAGGTGTTCTTTCTGAAGGTTTTGACCAGGATATTTTGCCTGGAAGCTGAGGCTCTGTATTTGGGATACTGATAGAGGAGGGTATGGAGTGTGGGAAGGAAGTCTTAGCTTGAGGCAAACAGCAGATTTATTGTACTGTGCCTCTGTGTTGTTATTAATTCCTAATCATATCCGTGACTCAGCTGTAGTCTCTACATGTGCACATGCATATGCATACACACACACGGGTGCTTGCAAGCTACTGGTCTCCAAAAGTCCCAGCAATCTGCCCTACAAGGGATTATAAATTGTTTTACTGTGATATATAGGAACATCTGATGCTTGCTTGCACTGCTTCAGACTCTGACGTCTCTGATATGTAAAACATGCTGCTTTCCGTCGTGTTTGTCACTCAGGGAACAGGGGCTGCCTTTAATGTGCTTTTGCCGGATAAACAGAGCCAGATGCTCAGATCCGTGCCATTCCTAATCCCCAGGGAACACCAGGCTTCGGAATAGCAGACACAAATCTTCTCTGTTTCAGGAGAGTACCCTGTGCAATCCCAAAATTAATATTCTCCTTACGTCTTTTGGAAGAATCACAAATTAATTAGCCAATGCATAACTCAGTGGATACATGGGCACTAAAAAACATGCTTTTTCTGCCCTGGTGCCTTAGCGGTCCCTTTGAATTTTGAATGTCTTGATGGGCACATGCACCTATGAAAGTGGGTGCGTTTTGTGCTACAAATAGTAAGCAAAAGTAACCCGTGAACAAAAAGATTGAATTTGCTTAATATGACTTTCCCATTCCCCTTTTATGTTCTACAGCAATGCAGTATTTAGCTACGTTCAGTTAGTTGATTTGCTACCTTTCTGCAACATAACAAAAATGCGCAGTCCCACAAACCACTTGTAATTAGAATTATTTCTCAGGGTGAACATTTAAATAGTAGGAAGAAGAGCAAAAATAGTAGGAAGAAGAGCAAACAAGCATAGATCTCTTGTCAGTGTTTCAGTTATATCAGATATTCTGTACTAGATTAGATAAAATTACATGGAGACCCCAGGGTTTTGGTTAAGTCCCTTTAAATTAATACAGTGTTTGCTAATAGCTGATCCAAGCAGTCGTCTTCTAAGAAAATTTTAAAGAGATATACACCAGGTTTTCAGTTTTTTCCGTGATTTGTGTTGCATGTGTAGTGTGAGCGTCACCCTCAGCACTATTAATCCTCTGGGAGTTTCCAGCATAAAATGCCTAGCTTAAACCTTGAAAATGACACAGCAAGTGCACACTTGCATTATTATACACAGCAGCGATGATTTGAGTGAAGTGTTTCGTTCTTACCTGGAGCTGCAGACAGTTGATGATGTTACAGTGAAGGAAACACAAATGAACTGTATGAGACACAAATGCTGAGGGAGGAGGCAGCGAAGGAGCGCACTGGCCTAGTGCACTGCTCAGTTAGAAGAACAGTGTTAAGGTGACCTACTTTGCTCTTCTGCTGTGTGCCTGATGGAAAACTCCATGGATCAATAATATTTTTAAACATGGTTTGTTTTTATCTTATAATTAAAAAATATTTCTGCACTTTTTTTTTTCTTTTTTTTTTCTTTTCAAGGACAACATCCTTCCTAACCATGGAATTGCAGCAGAGCATCAGTGACATGTCCTAGCATCACAGAAATTGCTACCGTAGGCTTTTCTGGAATAACAGCAGCTTTCCACATGGTCAGCTCCTCACCCCCTGCTAAGGGACAAGCCCCATTCAGGAAATGCTGCTGACTGAGACAATTAAATGTCCTGAAAATATAGGGAATTGCTGTTCCTGTTGTGGCTGTAAGTATATATAAATAAGATTCTTCCTGTAAATATAAGGTAGCCCTACATGCAGGTGGGGGAAAAGAAAGCAAGAACCTGAAGGAGTGGGTATCACTGACTTGTTGACCCTTTCTCAGCCCCTCATGGCTTAAATATCTATGATTACACCTGGAGTGTGAGACAGTTCCCCCATTTGTTAAACAGGACTCCCCCCGGAATCTCTGCTCTGCTCTCTGAGCAGCTGCTTGCAGCCACCTTTTAGCTATTTATTTTCAGTTTCTTGTAGCCTCATTGGTGTTAGTTCAGTGTGTGTCTCAAAGCACCAGCTCTGCCTATGGTTGCTAATCAGATGACATTTCTGTTCCATCAGACAGAAAAGAGGACTCCAGGAGACAAGGGGGGGAGTAACAGCAGTGGTGGTCTGCCAGACGCTTTCACATGTGCTTTTTATCCACACCAAGCCCGGTGCACACTCACCTCAGCTGTCTGCCTATTCACGACTGGTAATTCGAAGTCCCCAACCTGTGTCTGTGTTGCTAAACACCAAATTGGGTAGAACATCCAACCCATCATTTCCTGGACCTCTTTTGAAATCCACATAATACATAAGACCTCACTTTGTAGCAATTGTATTGCTGACTTCCTCGACACACTTCAACAGGTGTAGCCTCCTGGGCCAGTACAGTACCTCTGCAAGCTGGGGTGGCCAGAGGAGAAGGTGAGGACCAGGTGTTTAAGTACAACCTGATGGCGGTGCCTGGCCCGTCTCTAATTTTATGGTTAAGGGTTTAAGAGCAGGTCCTCTCTTCCTTCCTCCTCCTCCTCTTGGCATGCCCTGTGGTTTAAAATGTACTGCAATGACATTTCTGCTTCTTGGCTTAAGCTTCACAGGGGATGAACTCAGCAGGTTTTTCTAGCATCTAAGCCAGCTTTTTGAATGAGGTGAGTTAACCAATTTTCAACCACCACAGTGAACCAGACCAGACGCTGTGTCTTTGTTCTTTCTCAGCTTGATAATATAAACACTTATATCATATTTGTGTGGATATAACTGACTAGCAATATTGGTTGATATATTGAGGGCAGGGAAAATAGAAGCATAGCACTTTGCCATTTCAGGCAGTGTGAAGAAAAAGCTGAGGTAATTTCGTTGTTCATCTCCCAGTGGGGACTCGACTGCTCAGGAAAGCCCAGGCAGATAATGAGGGATCCTCTTTTTTTTTGCAGATCCTAGGAAAACGTGTGAAATGAAGGCATCCAGATGAATAATGAAGTACCACAGGCTGAAAAGACAGGCATCCTTCACAGTTTTTTTGAAAAGTATTGCTGCATACCCAACACGTTTTGGCTGAAATGGCAAAAGCGTAAGTATTTAGTGACTCTAAATGAGAGGATACAGATTTGTCTGCCTCCAGTTCACATTCCTTCTCTCTAATGCTGAGTTTTTCTCTCTGTGTAGGTACAGCTTTAAGGTCTCTTGCTTGGCACTTATTTCTTTGTATTAAGGCAAGTCACTGCAATGCTTCCTAGCTCATGTTTGGCTGCAATCTGGAAATGTCTCTGCTTCACTGGGCTATTTTATCTGTATTCATCATTGTTTCAAAGTCTTTTTTCTCTTTGTTTATTGATCCCATTAGCATACTTTTACAGCTGAAAACCATCAAACAATTACTGTGTGGAGTTCAGGATATAATTGCTGTGCTTTGGAAGTGGTCTCCTTCCTTACTGAATTTCAATACAGTATTTGTCCTTGTTTTTGAAGCATCAGCCAACCGGTATTTTGGCAAACTCTGTATTGCATTTCTAATCTGGTGATAACATAATGGCCACACAACTAGTTTTTACTTGCCACAGGGATGATTTTCAAGTTTCACAACAGTTACTAGCTCAAACTTTCTCTCTTGAGAGGGGAAAGAACCAATCCAAGTTGTGAGTAAATGTATTTTTTGTTAAGCAAATAGCAGGTTGGTTCTCCCCCTCACAAGCCCATGTATACAATCTATATCTGGAGCACTTCTGTAACATTCTCATATGAGATCCTGAAAAGATTTTCAACTGGTAATTAAATTAGGATTGTCACATGGCTATGACATGTGCATCAACCCCAGTCTACTCACAAGGAAATCAAGGCAAAGAGAAGAGATGACTTGTTCATAATATCCCAGGAGTGAGGGAAAGAGATGGGATTTCAAAGCCAGATCTCTTGGCTGTTGGTCCCTCCTCTTGATCACAAAACCTGTGTCCTGTGGAAACTAGTCTACTTTTCGTCCTTTTGAAGTTATCCATCCAGTGTGAATATAAATTCTGTGTATTCAGTCCCCCAGAGACGAATCCTGCAGCAGGCAGGGATATATATTTAGATAATGTTTTCCCAAGCATTCCTTACTCATAGTTGGATACAGCAGTAAAATTTCTCATTTACGTCAGGCTTTCTGCATTTCTCATTTACATACATTTCAAAACTACATCAGCATTTATGATAATAATACTGTGGCACAACAGTTCTTAACCTTTTTAGCAACTTATGAAGTGGCTGGATATCCAAAAAACTCCAGTTCCCTGGCTATACATTTTAGACTGACAAAATGGAGAAATCTTTTTGCTCCATCTTCCTGTTGACAGAAACCCACCGTGGCTGTGCCTGGCAAAGCTGAACAAGCACATCCATCATCATAGCCACAAATTGTTCTTTTACACCACGGAGCAAGTTCCCACTCACTAGACCTCTCAGAGACCCCATATTCATCAATTTGTTTTACTGAAAAGTCAAATCTGATCAACAGGTGTCTGTAAAGCAGCAGAGGGTGGTTCTGTTTTGGCTGATCTTGTGGATTTTTTTGGTTGGTTGGTTGTTTCATGTATATACAAATATGTATCTATAGGTATGGGCTTTTGAGAAAGTTTTGTGTGGGGTTTGCTGTTGCAGGATCTATGCATCCTCTCATATCTTCTCACTATTTTCAAAGACTTTGTACTTTTCAGCCCTATATAAAGTATATTTCCTGTCTGCCTCTTTCAAATGATCCATTTTACTTTTACTTCTCTTTTTTTTTTTTTTTTTTCTCTCCTCATTGTTTCATTATGCTGTGTTCTGGAGAAGCTATTATGTGTTACAGACAGTGAGTGATTAGAGCCAGAACGGTAACTAGTAGCGATAAGCATTACTGTGAAATAGCGTGTATCAAAAATCAGGAAGCAAACTCCACAATCAGAGCTGTATTAACCAAGCTCTTGTAGAGACTAGCAACAAGTTTTACTGATCTAGTCTTGAATCATTTCTACATGACTGTACAATACAGATCGTTGTTTGCTGTTATTATTGCTCTTTGTCTCTTTGCAGTGGATTTAGTTTTGGAAAGCATAACATTCCGGAAATGCTTCTTCCTGTTTGTGAGTTAATTCTGGAGAATTAAATCAAGGTAGAATAAAAAATGGGACATGCAGAAAGGTTGAGGTTGCGTAAGAGAAAACAGCACTAAACAGAAATGATGACAAAAGTATTTTACTGGTGGGAGTTTGTTTATGTCTATAGAGTATTGTTAACCTGTGGGAAACTTTGCTGCCAAAATGTATTCCAATAATAATAAATTCACATAGGTCAAACAAAAAAAGAAAGGATTAAGCATTAGTGCTGATTAGTGGAAAATGTTCATTTGCATGAAATAGAACAAAATTATACATGCATGAAAACTGTTACGAATTGAACTATAAACTAATTAAAAAGAGATGCAAACAGTGAGCAGGTTTTATCCAAATTATCTTCCTTCTCTTCTTACATATTTTCCCCAAAGGACATATTTCTTTTCAAGGATTCTTGGCTAGACAAATAGCTATTTTTTTGTGCAATAGTTTTGGAACAATTGATCCTGTATTTCAGCTGATTTACTCCCCATTGAAAATGTCAGCGACAACATGTGTTGGTGTCTCCAGCTTGCAATGCTCTATTAACATGAGTTAAAAAGAATGGCCATTTATTTCCTTCCGGCAACTTTGTCTTGAATATTTGAAAGGTTCAATTTTTTCTTTTCACACTTATGGATTTTGTTATCTCCGCTAAAATGCCAGTTAGTAACAGCGAGACCTGAAGAAGTCATTGACTGCTTAGCCTCAATAACATTCAGCAGTGACGAGATACCACTCATCATTTTTACAAAAAAACACATCAAGAGGAAGTGCCTGATGGAGGAAAAAGGAGAGAAAGACTAGTGGCATTAACGACAGAGAATGTATTAAGTATTTATGGATGACATTTATGCTCCCCTAATTAGATCAGAGCTCTGCTTGCTTTATCAGCAGTCATTCAGAAATACACTGGTTTAGCACACTGAACCGTCCTAGGGCACGCAAGCCAGGAAAAATGAATAAGCTTGGTACTGAGAAGGCCCATTTCATGTGGCAGTGGTTTCCAAACAGGAAGACTCACAGACACTGAATCAACTGTTTTGCTACTATTAACTCTTCCTCTCTCTATGTAGTGATGCAATATGTCCAGTCTTCTGCTGTGGTTACATATTTCTTATATTCATAAGATAAAAGATCATTTGTGAGAAAGAGGATGCAAGGTGACCAGTCCTGTTTTTTTTTTTTTTTTTTTTTTTTTTTTTTTTTGCGACAAGAACTAGAGCTCAACAGATATGTCCCATAGTTGATCTGTGTCTTTCCTTTAGGAATGACATATCAAGTTTCTGATATGGATCTTTTCTGGCAGAGTTGTAGCATTCTGTGTGCTGGCGGATGTTATTGCTAAGCCGCTCTCCATCATCTTCAAAAGGTCCTGGAGAATGGGGGAGGTGCCGGAGGACTGGAAGAAAGCCAACATCACGCCGGTCTTCAAAAATGGCAAGAGGCAGAACCCAGGCAACTACAGGCCAGTGAGCCTCACCTCCATCCCCGGAAAAGTGATGGAACAGCTCATCCTGGCAGTTGTCTCCAGGCACGTGGAGGATTATAAGGAGGTGCTCAGGAGTAGTCAGCATGGATTCACCACCATGGCTGTCACTAGCCTGATCGCCTTCTGTGATGGAATGACTGGCTGGATACATGAGGGGAGAGCGGTGGATGTCATCTATCTGGACTTCAGCAAGTCTTTTGACACCATCCCTCACAGCATCCTCCTGGGCAAGCTCCATAAATGTGGAATAGATGAGTGGACAGTGAGGTGGATTAACAACTGGCTGGACGGCAGAGCCCAGAGGGTGGTGATCAGCGGTGCAGAGTCTGGTTGGAGGCCTGTGGTTAGCGGTGTCCCCAGGGGTCAGTCCTCGGCCCAGTCCTGTTCGGTTTATTCATCAATGACCTGGATGAAGGCACAGAGGGCTCCCTCAGCAAGTTTGCTGATGATACCAAACTGGGAGGAGCAG
>VZSV01000038.1:3528811-3560550 GCA_013398735.1 Nothocercus julius | reverse complement strand
GCAGCCCAGGGAGGCTGTGGAGTCTCCTTCTCTGGAGATCTTCCAAACCCGCTTGGACGCAGTCCTGAGCCACGTGCTGTAGGTGACCCTGCGTGTGCAGGGGGGTTGGACTAGATGATCTCTAGATGTCCCTTCCGACCTTAATGATTCTGTGATTCTGTGTCATTCCAGAATGACTGTGCATAGGATGGCTCTGTATAATGTCATGTTCACTTTCTATGCCAAAATCTGCCCAGGAAAGTCCAGCATTAGAATATGTGCTTATATGGTACCTAGCACATTACAATCTCTTCCCCTCAAGAGCTAGCTGGCAGAAGACTCCGATTCTTTGTTCTGCCCTATCACCGCTTCACTTTTTTTTGACATTAAAATACTCAGACAAGATGTTCCGTTTGAATATCTATGGTAGAAATTACCAGTGTTGTTCTTCCCTAGCATTTGCTTGACAAATTAATTACCAATACAGTTTTGTGCAGCCTCTGCCTTTGCAAGTCAGAATTAAGGTGGCAGCTGAGGATTCAGTTTGCATAAATTAGTTATAGGTGCAATTGACCTTGTGTGAAAGTGGCTGTGACACATATAAGATTCAGAGCCATTGTGTTGTGCTGTCACTAGGAAGCACCTGGGGTTTTTTTTGTACTTGTGATCAGTCAGAGTAATGAGCTGCATTATATCTACTTTAAGAATATGATACCTCTCTCTGGGGAAGGCAACAGCAAGAGAAGGGAGGTGATTTTGGACGGTACCTCAGGTGCCTCCACCATCTGATGCAGATGTGGAGATGGGGCCGTCATCCAACTTTGCTCCCATGGGCACTCTGGCAGTGCCAGGATTGTCCTCAATCAGCTGCAGTGGGATGGAGGTGCTACATGGAGCTATGGCTCACGTGCCCTGCGTAGAGGACAGGCACCTGCTCGTAGTATCAGTGAAATCAGTTCCCCTGATCTGCCACACAGGAAGGGGCAATTTTTTGATCAATGCAAATGGGACAGGGAAAGGACAGGGTATAGTTCAAGACTAGCCTTAGTTCAGAGAGACATCTGCTTAACTGCATTCACATGCCTCAATTAGTCCAGATAATTCACTGCTTTGTTCATTCATCTGCATGGGTCTCACAAGAAGTTTGGAAATTGTTACACATATAGTGTCCCTTGGTGTCCCTGCTCTTCTGCTTTTTATCTTGGGTCAAGGGAAGTTTGCATGGATTTTTTTTTTTTCCAGAACAATTCATTATCTCCCTTTACTTATTCCTTAGCTGAAAGAATTATCAATCTGCAAGAGTTGGTTGCTGCAGGACTGATTATGTGCCTTGGGATGATGATTATTTTGGTTTAGGGAGTAAATGAAAGGATCAGACACTTCTCAAAGAGTAAGTAGCTTTTAAAATTTTGGATGCGCTTGACAAAAAAATATGTATATTGACTGGAAAAAAATAGTTTTCTGAGTGTAGCAGTGCCCTCTAAGTATTACCTAGGGCAAAATTATAAACACAATCATCAAAATTACAACATCCATAAACTTTTACAGTAAGACCTGAAGTGCTGAGCAGTGCGGATGCAAAGTGCCAATGGCCTGTTGCAGGGCTGATGCATTATGGATAACTTTGGAAATACTCTAGGCTGGATTTGATTTGTAGCTATATCAACCTGCTTTGAAGTAAGGGTAGCCTTGCCCTGGAGACAGTGGCAGGGGTAGCTCACAGGGTTATTTCAGAGTTGTGGTGAGATGCAAAGTGAGATGCGCCATATATAAGCAACTTCACACAGTGTTTCCTTTCCTTTCCTCTCAGTTTGAGGATGAATAAATCTTCATTCCTCTAATGAGCATGACAGCAATGTGACAATGCAGAGACTGTTTGTAGATCTCCCCTGGGGAGGGCATGTTGGCACAGCTGCCCAGAATTGCTGGGTTTGGAAGGGACCTCTGGGGATTTCTAGTCCAGCTGAGTGTTGAGTATCTCCAAAGATGGAGATCTCACAATCTGTCTGAGCTCCTGTTCCAGTGTTTGACCCATCCTCTCAGTAAAAACTTTTTATTGTGCAAATAAATGCAAATTTCCTAATTTCCAGCTGGTGGCTGTTGCCTCTCCTGCTCCTACTGTGCACGTCTAGAGAGACTGATTGTGTCTTCTCTGCACCTTTCCAGCAGGGATTTGCAGGCAGCAGTGAGGTCTTCCTCAGGCTAGATGAACCCATCTCTCTCAGCTTCCCCTCATGCACTTTGTGCTCCAGCCCCTGGGCAGCTTGGTGGCCCCTCACCACCAAAACCTGGAGCAATTATGTGCTGCTCATCTTCACCCTTGAAGTTTTGCATAGCTCTACTGCTGCTTCCTCTCTACTTTCTTATTTTCATGAGGAAAATCCATCCCTGCCTGTCTAGTGATGTGAGCAAGGAATATGCCAGAGGAGGAAACAACCTGCCAGCACTATCTCACTTTTTATAGGTTATAATTAACTGATGTTAAAAATGTTGTGGGAATACTAGCAACCTGGAGCCTAAAGTTGAGCAGTTTCATATTGTATTAATAATCCCTGAGGGTTATTGTGCTGGAATCCTGCCTCCCTGGAGTAAACAGATATTTTCCCACTGACTTCAGATTGTTGTCACTTACAACTCTAGAACGCAACCAGAATTTTACTCTGAACTAGCTGGGTCCAGGATTGAACATTCATACTACACAGAGCTGACCTGAATACGTTATTTCAGAGATTTTTGAAGAGCTACCCAAGGACAGCATGGACTGCCCTGGGGCTGTACAGAGAACTGAATTCTATTTAAAAACAACAAATAAAATCATAGTGATAATGGGAAACAAAATGAGTCAAAAAATGCCTGAGTTCTCAAAAATTCACCACAAGATTAAAGAAGCATGAAATGATCCCAGGTACCTCAGCTGTATGCGAATAATGCCTTGTGCATAGCTTTTCCTACTAGAGGTTTTTCATTTAGTATGTCCTTAATGCCAGCATTTAGAATTAATTTGTATTCCACAGGGTCAAACATCAACGTCTGAGCAACACTCAGCTCAGCAACACACTTAGTGCCCTTCAGCGCTGCAACTCTTAGACGCAAATAGAATACAGGGAAAGGGATGGCTTTTGTTTTTGTTGTACAAATCATGATCAAATTCAGTTTGCAGGGAGGTTTCAGAAGCCTATATGCATTTAGTCATCTTAGTGCTCCCGAGGGGTACAAACACAAGAAAGGCTTCTCCACCTGGAGCAGATACGTGCTTGGGACTGGTTTTCTTGATTGCCCAGTGGCAGCTGCTAGGCTTTTGATATGTCTTAGCTCTCCTGTAGCTGATGCTGATGCTGTGTTGTAGATGTGCCTGTCCCAGGCCTGCCTCTCGGCCCTGCTCTGCAAGTAGCCTTGCTCTGGATGGACCGGGGGTTGTTCGCTGCAGTTTGTCTCCAGCCCTGCCTCTGGCCCTGTCTCCTTTTGCTCCTGGCTGGAGCTCCCGGTTGGACCTGGTTCCTCACTTGCTGTGTCTAAGGCTGCCGAAGGGCACCACGAGCAGCCCCAGTTCTGCGAGCCCTGGGAGATGCTGCCTTGTTGGCACAGCCTGTGCTGGGGTCACCCTCAGCTTTCAGCTCCCCTTCCCGTGCCAAGCCAATGGTCATTGCTGACAAATCTGGAGAAACTTGTAAGTCAGTATCTTCATTAAAATTTGGTTAGCTGATCCTCAAATCGCTTTCCATTTCTTGCTATTACTGCCATGTAACTGGTTCCCCAGGTCCCTTATTACCCTTCTGTTTGCAGATGATGTGACTGGGACATTCAACAGCAGACATGGATCCAAAGCAGTTTCTACATGAATGTTCCTATTCTGTTCCTCCTCCCAAATGTGTTTGTACATCACTCTCTTGCAAATATTCAAGTGCCATAAAATCCCCAGTATAAATGTTCAGAGGAGGAGGAAAAAAAAAAGATCAAACTACTCTGAGTTAAAATTATACTGTGGTTTACATGCAATGCAACAATAAGACAAAAGATTTATTTTGATATGCGTATTGTATTACTCAACTGAACCATCAGCGTGAATTTTCTGAAGCGGCATCCTCAGGTCACAGTTGTTTAACACTGATCTGGATCAGGGAGTCAGGACAGTGATTGGTCCCTTTTTAGGTACTGAGCACATGTGATTTCTATGAAGCTTGGCACTGATTCTGGCTTTTTCTGTTGTGTTCCTGATTTTTCATTCTTCTCACAGAAGTAAACAGTCTTAGGTGATTCTGGGCTGTTTCCAGTTAACTGTCCTCTCTTCCCAAAACACGGAAAGCCAAAAACTTCAGGAATTCCAGATTCTGTTTAGTAAGAAAACAGAAACCCACCAGCTGTGCAGTCCTGATTTATAGCAGCCACTCTGAGTGACCTTTACCTAAACAAAATGAAGAAATCCTGCAAGAGCAGAGGACAAATGTTTGCCGCAGCCTGCTGTGTTTGCATAGACAGTAGGTGGCAGTGGGTCTATCACTTGATCACTAAAGATCAGATTGTATTCCAAAATTAGTTTGGAAATGATGGGGGGTTGCATTTCTTAGGGGTGTATAAATGTAGATTTTCTTACAAGCTGAACATTAAGTTTGTTCAGTGGAAAAAATACTGCCTCATTTCCATATGAAAGACGACATCAGATATAAGTAAGCCCTTCAGAATCAAGGATCATTTTGTGCCTGAAACATAATATACGTTATTCTCTGAATCCTAATTTATAAACAAGAAATGAAAGATACTAGTAAACGACCTTCAGCATTTGGAAGAAAGTTTTTCCTGATGCCTGTTGTTGAAGGATTGTCATTCCTGAGCACAGCTCTGGTCCTGCAGACACTGAATGTATGTGCCTGTATACACGATAATATATGCAACGTAGTGCCGTGGGTGATGTTAGTGCTGCTGCGACCTGGTGCGTATGGGTCCTGTAAAGGGGCTTAAGATCTTTCACATTGTTCACATGGTGACAATGGGTTAGCAAGAGATGATTTTTCTGGCCTCTGTCATCTGTTCTAGTTACCTTCTCTGGGTGTTTTCCCAGAGAAACACAAGGCAGCAGCTACTGGCCACCCTAACCTGCAGCACTTGCTCTTCAGCAAACCGGTGTCGGTTCATTTTCTCCTGTTTTTCCCAAATTCCCTTGACCTAGTGTGAAAACTCAGATAGCTTGATATGGACTGGACTTTCATCTGTGTGCTCTTAAAAGGATGTAGCTTAATATAAACTCTTTAGTCACTTCCCGTTCTGGGAAGGAGGATACTCAGGAAGCTGATGAGGTGGAAAGAAAGATATTTTACTTTTTTTCTTTTTTTTTTCTTTTTCTGTGATTTGTGGTGGTTTCATACTGGTTGAAAGCCTTCAAAAGTAGTTCAACAAAAATTACCAACATTCAAGGAATTTTTCCCCCTTCAAGAATAGGAGAGTGTATTTTTAAGCATAACCACTTGAATATAATTTCCAGCAATACTTACGAAAAATAAGATCATACATCTTTTCTTATTGGCATAGAGAGTGTAATTTTGAGGCAAAGGAACATATTTGTTGAAGAAGAGGGAATAAAAGGATGGCTGGATACATTAGCTAAGACCAGTTTCTCTGAGTAGTTTGATGGTGCTTTTTTCTAATCACCCAGGTGAGAAGCCTGCCTGCCTCAAGGACTCCTTGCCATCTCATCCAGATCACAGAAGTGCTCCTGCCATGTATCTGAGGTAGATGACTTTCCACCTCAGACCATCTCTGCTGTTTTCATGCCCTCTGTGCACATGACAAGGTAAGTAGGCAGATTACAAACTTTAAACTACTTTAAGCAAGTGCTTTAAACAAGTGGTAGGCCTACACAGCCCTGTTCACAAACCCGTTTTTGCTCCCTAAAAGCTTGCCGTTGGCATGGTTGCAAAGTTCATTTTTTCGTTCTTATTCCAGTGAAAGATATTTAGTGCTGGCTATTTGGGAACATAGTCCTTCATCAGCAATTCTTCTCTAGCAGACAAGAAGTTACTCTACATTCTTTCCTCCCTTCTGTGCATGCCCAGGTTACAGCCAGGGATTGGGGTGTGCTTCTGCAACAATTTCAAATTTTCACAAGAAAAACAAACTTTGTTCTTGTGGGAGAAACATATGGAACATAAGCTGTTTTCTTAATATGATCTATCCTTCACCAAGATCTATGCATAAAGAACCAGACCTCAAATCTCTTGGGATAGCTTAGTGATATCTCTTGATTTAATCAATTCTGTGAAAGAAATAATGAACAGACTTTCAGTAAAATTGTTCCTAAGAGTTATGTTGCCATCGTGTATGTTTTGTACACGGTGCTTTATTGCCACACATTAAGACTGCCTACAGGAGAGCTTTGTTCTGTGGTAGGGGAAAGTGAACCCTCCACCTACAAATGAAGATTCCTAAATATCTAAGTGATGAACTACACAGATCTTCAGTGCTTTAGATAAACTGTTGATTTTCTTTTATAAGTATAGTAAGATAGCATCACTTGGATTCTGAAAAGGGAGGAAGGGGTCAATGAACTCAAAATATCTCGATAGTTAAAGTAACTTTTGTTCTAAGTAATATGATAAATCTTGTTATTCATGTGTTTTGATGCACCATTTCCATGGATTTTCGTGACATTTCCAATCCCGTCTAACTATGCATCTGACCGTAAAGGATCAATGAGCTTCAGAGTAAACACATAGTCAAAGGAAGGAATTTTGCATTGTGTCAACAGATTTGTATTTTTTTCAATAAGAAAGGGTTTTTGAGCTGAAAGCAGCATGGGGTACTGCCACTTGGTATTTTTAACCTGGTGGCCAGTTGCCAGTAATGATAAGTTACCAGCAAAGAAAAGATTGGGAGGTTTTAGCATTTTATAAAAATAAGGAATGTGAGGACAGATAATAGCATTGGTGTGTCGTGACACAGCTAGAAAACTGGAGCCAGGACTAAACTTTCCCATTCTCCACTGCTTTTTATTTGAGACATCTTAATTTCCCCTTTGCTTTCTGTGTGATGAATTACAGTCCATGGTCTCCTGGAGAACTGTGACTAGGACGGCTCTCTGCCCTCATTAGCTCCCGCTGGTTCGGTGACAATTCTCCAAAGCAGTTTCATAACATTAAGGTTCTAGGTTTAATCCTGGAACGTGTTGAATTTGGGTGGCCAGGAGTAGGCACTGAGAGTCAGTGGCTGTAATAACAGGCCGGGTACTAAACTCAAAGTGAGTATATTTTCTGTAGCCATCCCCTGGGCTTCTGTGGGAGAGCTGAACTGGGGCCTGTGGAGAGACCAGCCCCAAGGGAAGCTCCTCAGCCAGCTGGGTGAAACCCTCCAGCAAGTTCCTCTCGAGGGAAGCTCACATAAGCAGCCTGCAGGAAGTCCTTATCCTGCTTAGGAGTTCCTCCTTCCTCTGCAAGTCTGACTTAAGCAAAAGCGACTGCTCTTGTCAGCAGACTGCACAGGAGGCCATCGGTTTGAGACTGCTCCTGGCTTGGAGCCAGGCCAGCAGCACACCCGTGGGGATGCAGGGCCTGTAGTTTCTCTCCGTGGGACTAATGTCACCGTGGACACCCTGAGGCCTCTAGAAGCCTCCCTCATTGATACTTTATATTATCGAAAATAAAACTGATGGTAATGATTGAAATGATTAGTAAGTGATGCTCCTTTCCTCTTGGAGGGTCACAGTTTGCTGCCGTGCTGTATTTGTCACCTGCGACTTCTCAAAAGACTCATGTGTTTAACACCAAGCTTGCCTCCAGATTTTTTTTTTTCACTTTTGACATGTTTAATTAAGCCTGGCTCTATCTGCCTTACTTTCTTTCCTTGTGAACTCTTTTTAATATAGAATTGTTGCTTCCTGCAGTTTCTCATGCAGCTTCCTAAATTACATAATCTGTGCAATCGTATTTTATTTCTGAGAGTTTATGACTTAGTATTTCAAAGAGGCAGGTAGAAATAGACAGCCTGCTCCTTTCCGCATTGAGTGTACCTGACTTTGTTTTTCTTGCCAAACTCTATATAGGAATTTTGAAATTGCAGCTTCTGGTGGCAGTGTATGTAAAGACTTTTCTAGGCTTTCTTGCTAAGATTTTTGATATTTTAGTGAGAGCATACAGATATTAACATATAAATGTGGGAGAACCATTGTGATTTTGTCGATGCATATGTTTCCAGTTTAGAACTTATGAGGGAGGTGCAGAAAGTTGCGCATCTGATTATTTCACTGCGGAGAGGAGCTGGTGGCGACTTATTTTGAACGCAGAATTATTTAGGAGAAAAAGTTTTCCTTCCCACCACGATTTCTTCAGAGAATGCCACCACTTTCACCTTGAAGCTGGCTTTGTCAAGCTAGCTAACCTGTCAAGTTAGCTTTGCGGGAGAGCGAAGAAATACATTAAAGGAACTGTCAGCTCCTTCTCCTAACATAGGAAAACAATATATCACTGTGAAAGTGCAGATAAAAAGAGTTCAAAAAGACAGCCAGAGCAAAGAAAATTTGCGATGTGCTCTCATAGTTGTGGGCCCTCTGTTATTGTGCTCTTTGACTCATTCCCGTGAATACTAGTGTCAGAAGCAAGGTTCTGGTATGGATGTGTAACACAGGATATATTCCGTTCCTGTGGCAATCTTTTCCAAAAAGTGGCACTTACAACAATGGAGTTGTTTGGGATATCTTTGTGTGGAGTTGTGATATTTGTAATGGGAGAGGAGAAGGCTGTATGTTTTTTTGCAAGTGTCAGTATAAAACTATTCATATTATTTGGCTGGTATGGCCAGGAACTAATGTTCTGGAGGAATCCTTGCCGTATCTGTTATAACCCTGGAAGGCTATGAAGCTGTCATAGATAACTACAAGTTGTCATATGGCCTTATATTTTACCCACTAGCTCTCTTTTTTAATACATTTTACATTCTTCAATGCTTTTACTTGTCATGGTTCAGAGCTTTGATTCAAATAAATATTTAGAAACCAAGAAGTCTTGTCTTGAACTTCTTCAAAATCCATTGGCTAGAAATATGTCTTAATAAATATGTTGGGCTTTGTTCAGCAAGGACTATCTTGAGAGAAGCCTTTAATTTTTCAGTAGTTTAATTCTGTGAAAAACAGGCATACCTATGTTTCCAATATATGAGTTCAGTGTTAAGTTCTGAGTAAAACTCTTGCTTTCCCTGGTAAGTACCGCTTCACGCAATCTATATTTTTAATGGGAAACCTTTGAAGAATTTCTCAAAGTGACATTTTATTAGATAAAAATCTTGGAGTTTGTCACTGTTTCATATGATGTGGGAGAACTGATGAGGGGTGTCCCCTTCAGCTGCAGTGTTGCTCGGGCTATCCTCCCCGCCCTGTCCTCTCCGGCTCCTCGTCTGCGCTGCTTCGCGGCTGTAGCTTTGCCCGGCTGTGCTCATGCTCATCCTGCCCTGGGACTTCACTTTCTGGCTTGGCCTCAGACCTGCCTCTCTGCTCTGGACTTGCCTGGGGATCCCTGGCAGGAGATGTGAAGCCATCACTGTCAGGCCAATAACTTGGCTTTGCAGACTGAGTAACCATCCCTAAGTGGTAAGGGAGGCAGAACGGCACCATCTTCCCTTCACTGTCTGGATGCCAATGTGTTTTACACTTTTGTATCTTGAACTTGTCCCATAAGCTATTCTGAAACCAGAAAAGAAGTGTGGAGGGAAAGCCAATTTTATTTCTGATGTAATTAAAAAAAACCTCCTTATTTTAGTCAGAGCATATAGATAATAATATACAAATGTGGGAGATCCATTATGTTTTTGTCAGTGCATATGTTTCCAGTTCAGAATTCACCAGGGAGGTGCAGAAAGTAACGCGTCACATTATTTCACTGTGGAGAGCAGATAGTTGTGACTTATTTAGAATTCAGAATTATTTAGGAGAAAAAGTTTCCTTTCCCATCCATGTATCTTCAGAGAATGCCACCATTTCCACTTTCACCTTGAAATTAGCTTTGTCAAGTCAGTCATATTAAACTTGATTGTAGCATGACAGACATTAGACCAGTGTCTAGCCTCAACAGAAAAAGATAATTTAATTTGATACTGTTTATTTTAGTCAAAATAAAATGGTCTCAAACTATGATTTTTTTTTAATATCTTTGGGGCATCTGAAATGTCCGCTCCAGAATATGAAAAAGTCCTGGTAACAGACACAGTTAACAGCATAAAGAAAAGTTCCAAACATAAAAATTTTTAATAATTACATAGACTAGTTTGTGTTTGTTCTTGCCATGTCTCAGTTTGTTGCTATGGATGAAATCCAATTGGGAGGAGATTTGCTTAGGGTAGAAGATCTATTGGGATCATGTTCAAACAGTTGGATAAGTACCCAGAGTAAGTACTCATGGCCTTTTACCAAAAATAGATTCTGGACTCTTATTAAATTTTGGCCATGACCAAGCAGTATGCAGAACTGGGGAACATCTGTGTGTGTTTGTTCTTGACAATCTTCAGAGTAGTTGCAATGGTTAAGGAGGAAAATCTTCTCAAATTGTGAGTCTAATTTACTCCAGCTCTAGAGAATTTTGCTTCCCATTTGCCATAAATTAATTTACAGTGACATGCCTTGCAGATGGTCTACCAGCAACTAACATTTAGTGCAGCTGTCCCTGTATCAGGCATACAGGTTCCAGAATATAATAACCAGTTGCATTTGCTGGACACTCTACTAATGGAAACACTGGATTGATTTATTGGTGCATAATTTTATGCAAAGAAAAATTTTATGAAAGAGTGAGATCAATTCCACTGCACTCAAGCTCTCTTATTTCCGGTTCAACGCCAGTGTCCGGTGCATGGTGTTGTTTTATTTGCCTACATTTTATGAGTTAATACTGTGTCTTTACCTTCTAACGTGGTTCACATACCGCCAAGAGACTTGAATCAAACTGAGATCAGATCTCTGATTTGATTGAATTGAACAGATCTCAGCAAACTGGGAACAGAGCTGCGAAGTTAAGAGGGAACAGAAGTTGCCACGTTAAGGAGGGGTCATTCACTTGCCTTGAGATGAGGTACTCACTCTTTCTGTCTCTCCTTCCAGGGAGGCCCTGCTTAATAACCAGAATAGAAGGGCTGGACTCTGAAAAGTGGGAAGAAATCTCAGAGAGGGCAAAAAGGAACAAATTAAATCTCAGTTGCTGTTGCGTATTCCATCTCTTCTGACTTCAGTGAGTTTCTAGAGGCACTTTCCATTAATCTATCATTGCTCATCCTTTAGAGCCAAAGTGATCTCCCAGCACCGTTGGAATAATTGGAAAGGGACTAGATGTCGTGACTTCTTCACTAGCTCCTCAAACCCATGTTCAGCTCCTTTCCAAATGCACTTTGGGGATTCACCACCTACAAAAGTTACTTCAGCACCACAGGACAGCTGTTTCTCACCAGTATCCATAGGCCCATTTATCATCAGATTGTGTTATATGTAGAAATGTCTTTCATTATTCATATTGCTGGAACAAAAGCTGGTAGAACATCTTGTCACTTTTTATTCTCCTTCAGCATCATCAGGAATCATCTTTTCTGGGTGGGCTGCTTTGTGGGTGAAGGGAGGATGAACTTTTTTATACAGAGTCATCACTGAACCCACTGTGAAAACCTGAATTAAAATGAAAACGTCTCAAGAGTGTTTTTTGTGTTAAGTTAAACTGTCCAGTTGACTCCACACTTATGCAACTGATTGATGCTCTTTGACAAGACTGATTGGCCTTACTTGCCTCTTCATATAACATTTGCTTGTTGCTGGTTAGTGGGAGTCTCTTCCATCCCTAAGGGGAAAAGCTGATATATAAACAGGATCACAGTGGTGACTGGTGACAGGACAAGATGGAACAGTTACAAAGTGAAATACAGGAAATTCTGTTTAAACATATGTGAACATTTTTTACCCTTCAGGAGGTTGAACCCTGGAACAAGTTGCCCAAGGTGATTGTGTAGGACCCATCCTTGGAGGTAATCAAGACCCAGCTGGATCCTGTGCAAGCTGTTCTAGCTGACATAGCTTGAGCAGGGGACATTGGACCAATGATATCCTCAAATGTTCTGCAATTCTGTTAACATACATCAGAGCATAAATATTTATATATGGGAGTGAGCTTTGTATATTCCATGTGTAACACTGTAAAAAGATTGACCTGTTTAACCTCAAAATAATCACATATGCATAAGAAATCAATATTAATATGCAACTGTAGAGTAGATGGGAGTACCTCTAAACGATTAACCAAGAAGATCTGTGTGAACTATATACCTAGATTTGGGCTCCAAGTCCAGAGAATATGTCTGAAGCTTTGACATTCTTGGCTTTGTATGCATTTTTAACCCAAAGTGACTGAGATTTTGCAGGACCAGCTGATTTATGTGTTTTGAGCACCTTATTCCGTCTCTTCTTGCAAGTTTCTCCCAGAGAAAAATCTATTGTCTTCCACTTTTAGGAACATGTTTGTTGTTGTTGTTTGCTTGCTTGTTTGTTTTCAGTCCAATTCTGACTGTTTTCCAGTGGTTCACATTTTATTTACTGCTTTGTACCTAACTGCTTTGATGGAACACATTCCTTTATTGTGCGGCAGGAGTGAATAGCTGAGAACTTAAATCAATGAATGACTCTTCAGGGTAAGTATAGAAGCATAATCAGTTATTTTCCTCTTAGCATTTTCCAAAATTGTCCCTGTGGGATATTTCCAGAAATCAGTACATCAGCTTTGGTTTAAACTCATTAGCTGGATGTGTTTATTAAAATGAGCGCTGTTCCATCTTCCATTTTCTCCATAAAGATATCACAGTTGATTTGGTTTTGTCTTTAAGCTCAAATTTTTTCTACTGAAATCTTAAGCTTCTCAGGTACAGAATCAACATGGAATTTGTGTCTTAATGTTGAGTATGTTTGCTGTATAGATCAATTGACCCTACTTGTCATTTTATTAATCAATCAAAGCATTTTGCAGACTTAGAGGTTTAGATGTATGGACACACCTTTTCTCTAGGTAAATTAGAAAAAGACAGGCTGAGACTTATAGGCTGAAACTTTTCTTCTGTTATAAAGACTTTGCCTGAGATTGCTGCTGCTACCAAGCCATACTCTGTACTTATTCAAAATGTTGTAGGTGGTAAGGTGTACTTTGGGACACCTGAGAACTTAGGGTTTTGTTGTTGTTGTTGTTACTTTGAGGACAAGGGTACATTCCTGATGCATAACTGAGTTTGAAAGAGTGGGGACCAGAGAACTCTGCTTATAGCCTCAGAGCAGTAAATGTAACTTCTGCATTTTAATACGTGGTAGTGAAATAGATGCTCCACTCATATGCAGCTCTCCTCAAAAGTTTGCAAGCCCTGTCCCTGTGAAAAGGAGCAGATATAAATTTATTAGCTTAATTAGCAATTTGTGATTCTGCAAACATTCAGTCTGTATTTCCAAGATATTCCATATGAGGATAGCACCAGAGTTTGTAAAGATCATGAAAGATTTTTGTGCCCACGTAACAAGTTGCTGTTGCTAAGATACTCTGTGTTTGGACTTGACTGACTGGTAAATAATTAAAAGGGGGGGAATTTATCTGCAATGATCACTTGGAGAAAAAAATTCCTACTCATACTTTGGGTTTTTATGACTGAATGTTATGCAAGTAGTCTGCTTATCAGCAAGATCCTCTAAGGTGTTTCCAGAAAGTTTGGAGAATGTTTCTCAATTTCAAATTGATCCTCTTTATTTAAAACCACTGGAGGATTTTGCAATACTTTATTTCTGACAAGAGGCTTGTATTGCATTCAGGTGGTGTTAAACTTCCTTTGCAAAGCTATCAAGACAGCTAAGGTTGAATTATTTGAGTGGTTTTAAGCTAGAAGTACAAGTCCCAACCTAAACATTTTCAGGAGCTCCTGCAAAAAAATAGTCTCAGTAAGTTCTGGAGGATTGTAGGGAGTTTTTACTCTTGAGATTTTCCACTTTCCAAAGCTAACTGGCAGCATGCGTATCTCTTCCCTGCTTTAGCGGTGATGAGCCCAGACAGGTGAGCCTTTCGGAATAACGCTTCTGCCCAGTAAGACTGTCACATTATCAAGAGCAGTAATTTAATTTATAAAGCAAACATCTGGAAATAGAAACGGGGGAACAGGAAATATGAAGTCCAAGGCAACTGGGCTTCTGCTGCAACCTTCCCCTGCTGTGTATCTTGAGTAGAAAAGCACTGGCTTTTACAGTACTGGCCTTACTAGTGTTGTGCTCACTCTGACAAAGATAGATTCAGATGAGCGTTGTGACTAGGCTGTGGGAGGTAGAGACACACTATAGTAATTCACTGATCAGTCCAGAATGGCCCACAAATTAGGGTAAAAGTTCTTGTTTCCGCAGGTTAGTGTCACGTATGAGACCTGTAAGCTGACTAGAGGCACCCTGCCAGGCAAAGGGCTGAGGTTAAGCTTAATGCTGGAGAAGGTGAGAGTGAGTAAAATAATTCCTTCCTGAATCCAGTAAATCTGGCCTAGTAGTAAAACCATGATTTCAATGCATCAGTATTATATAGAGAGTTTGGACAGGATGCAAGTCCCTCTGCTCAGAAAAAGTAGAGTTGCAGGTAGGTGACAGCTCTGGAAAGTGAGCGTAAAGGATGTGATTTGTTTCTGAATCCTCCAGGGCCCTGAAGGGAGGTTGAGGTTTGATGGCAGGTGACTGTGGTAATTTGATGGTGGGTCATGTTCACTGATGGACTTAAGGCTAAAGTTATGGTTGCACAAGACCATGTGGTGAAGAAGATAGTTTATTGCTGAATCCCATTGTCCTCCGTAGGACTGGAGGGGACAGGTATTGAGATTAAGATGGGGGTGGTATTTCCCACCACCCCACCCACCCATCCCAGATGGGGATGATGTTGTCTTTGTTCTGGTAGTTGCTGCTCAAATTAATTCTGTCATGGGAAGAGATGGATTTAGAAAGAAGGGGCCAGCACACCACCAACTTACGTTGACCTTGCATGGAGAGGCATGGCTGGAAATGTCACTCCTTGCCCTAACTTTGTGGAACACTTCAGGATGTGGCAATGAACTTGTAGACTGCTTCTTTCTCTACATCTAGTTTTTTCCTTGGCACTGGTAATGCCAGGTGAATGAGAAACGTTTGATACAACTTCTGTGAAATAGCTGGGTCATATAGAGAAATGGTTTGGCCCATCACAGCAATACATTTACCACAAATTATTTCTGTGTGCAGGAAACTCTATGCTGCTGACATACAGAGACAATAGTTTCACTTGTTCTGTTCATGATCTGTTAATATGCAGTTACATGTTTGGATCTAATCATCTTGCAGAGAAAATGACCTATGAGTATGCAAACATACCCACGTCAAATTCAATAGTTATTTTATTATGTAACTGACCACATGTTCAAGGATGGTTGCTAGAAATGTTTCTAGACCAACAGCTCCATCAGATGCATTGTATAATGCAAATGTCTCTGTCAAAGAAATTCTACTTTAGTACAACTGAAAAGAAAATTTTAATGTGTGTATGGGTATAGGGGGGATGCAAGGAAAGTCTCAAGCAGCTGTGGAAATGTGTGATGTTAGATTCATGAGATAAACTGAGTTTTTTACTCAGTTTAAAATGCTAAGGGACTAATGCTAATGTGAAGAAAAAGTATTTTGCCCCTTATAATGGTGTGCCGCAGCTTATTCCCTGGCAGAGACAAAAGAACCTGTAAAGCACTTTTGAGTAGATGCTGACTGCTGGGGGGACTTTGGGGAAAATACCATCCATTCCTACTCAGCACTTGCATTCTTGACTTTAATAGGTAATTAAGTTGCAGTGGTCCTGAGCTATGCACAGGAGACTCAAAATCCAAAATCCAACTGTGTGTGCCCCGCTGTTTCCTGACTAAACCTATAACGTGCAGTGGGTTGAATGCATGAGCTAATCACTGAGTCAGCTCACTCTTCTGCAGAAATTAATAACAAAAGCCCACTGAAATAAACTCATTTGTGAAGGAGTAATCCATTAAAACATCCAAACTGACAAGCTACCTATTGGGGAATCACTTCGTGTAAGCAATTGTGCTAAGTACAAAGTAAATCCAGTGTGCTGCATGTGCCTGTGCTTGCTAAGTTTCTCCGACGTGCTCCCTCTACTGCCCTGTTGATAGGACATGACACAGGGACATGGTTTCAAATAGCCCGTCATTCCAAAGTCCAGGGTCCCAGATCATTTGGAAGTGGAAACACACCTGTGATTTGCTGACTGACCAAGGAGGTTTGTAAATTGCCACACCTACGCATATACCCTATGTGCCAGACTTTTTTTATATATATACATATATATATAGATATATGATACATATCAACCACCATATATACAGAATTTGTAAACTATCCTAAATGTACACACAAAAGTAAAAGTAATTCGGGGTTTGTAAAAGGAAAGAAAAGGTAGGCATAGTATAGCAAAAGCCAAATATTTGTCAGTTGTTAGGCTGTTTGTTTCTGTAGTTATATGGCTCACAGCTAAGAGCTTTCCCCATGCTAGGGTGAAAGGCTATACAAGGAAGATATTTTGCAAGCTATGGATTTGCCTGAATATATCTACAGCACTCTGGAGAAATCTGCAGACCCCAAATTTACTTTTTCACAAAATTTTCATTAGCCCTTCCCCCTTCGCTGCAGAGAAAACACCCCTTCTCCTTCCAGCTCCTGATTCCCTACCCAGAGCTAAACAACTTTCTCCTTGCCCTCTGGCTTAAAATTCTCCATGCCTTTTGCAGCTCATCTCCTCCCAACCCTTCCGAGCCCCTAACTCTGCTCTTGCAAGCGGAGTTGGCCCAGACAGCAAAAAAGGACATAAAATACAAAATGCAGGTCATTCTCCACTGCAGTTTCTTCTCTTTCTGCTTTGGCAGCAGCGTGCTGGTGCTCTCTAGCAGCTGGCACAGTTCACCACACTGCAGTTCTGCAAGACAAATAGGGGGCCAAGGCTGTTCAGCTGTTTTTGAAAACTTAGGGATGACCTTCCCAGAAGAGGAGTTCAGCTATTGCTGTGGGACTGTCTGCACCAATACTTCTAAAGGATTATGAACTTGGCAATTTTTAGGCAACAAGATCTACTCATTATGAGATATTTTGTCAATGGAGGAGACTGGAAATTTTGTAGGGAGGTATTTATCTATCTGCAGCCACACATATCATCCAGCTTTCATATTCAGGAAACCACAAATCTGCAGCTGTCCACTCCTGTGTAAACAGCAGAGCTTTCTCTCATATATAGCTCAATTCAGGCCGCTTCTTAATTGCGGAATATTGACAGGATGAAAACGTTTCACACGGTTCTTGGCCAAAATCAGTTCGATGAAACTCTATTACAGTTCTGTGTAAAGAAAATCATACTCAGACTGCAGTGAGCATGGAGGTGTCATTGACTTATTAGCAATATTTTTGTTTAAGTTCCAAGGCCATTTAGGCGCCATATGTCACACTGATTTTGAACAGCAAACAGGAACTTTGGGCTGAATATTGTTCTACCACAAATAACAGTAAGGTTCTTGACTGTAGAGTAATGAAACTGGGCAGGCACCTGCTAGTGGGTCGTTTACTGAACTAGAAGACAGTTGTACAGCTGCTGCCTTGGAGGCAAGGCCTCTGCTTTCCCACCAGCTAGGTGAAAACCTGTGAGCTCCAAACACCAAGAACAGGAGGGAAAGACCTGTTGGTATCTGCTGGCTGTACTTAGTTGTCTTGTCACCTTTAGGGTATGTGCTTATCTAAAAGGGCTGCAGATGAGGTGCGATTCAGTATGAAAGTATTCTGTGTGATAAGAGTCCCTGCTACTGGACTGCAGCATATAGAGGTTTCAGTGATACCATGGACCAGTAATATACTTAGTTAGATTCTTGAATATCCTGCTCATTTAGTTTGCTGTCCATTGCATGGCAAGCCACTGTTCAGCAGCAGGTCACTCTGCCAGGGAAGAGCAGTGTGGTGTGTCAGGAGATGTGCGGCCACAGATGCCTTTTACAGAAGGTTTCTTCTGAGCCCTGTCTCGTTATCTGCCACCAATGGGAAACAGTTCTCATCTGGCTTCTGGTTCAGCTGTTGTTGTCTGGGATTTGGTAGGTTAAACTCATTCCTACTGTAGTTCCGTAGAAGTCAGGGGAGGTTCATCTGGGGATGATTAGGAGAAGTATTTGAACTTCAGAAGCCAGAATTAGAGCAACTTGCTTTCCAGTAGGTTGTGTTGGTGCTGAGGCTCATCCTCTGTCTTCCGGAACACAGCCATTGGGGCAGTTCTGTCAGATCATGCAGGGAGGGAGAGGAGCGGGTCCCAAGGCTTTGGGAAAACGTTCTTGGGTTTTCCAACAAGTGGTCTGTTTTTGTGGTGCACATGTTTGATCCAGTAGGAGCTGACGAAATTGCAAGCACATTCTTGATTTCTGTAAGTCATCATATAGCTTGCCAGGATCACAGCCTATCCTGGATTTTAACTTATGCCTTTACCCTGAAGAGCTTCTATGTCATGACCAGAGGAAAGGTCAGATCCTGACCTTTCCAATAACTTGTACCTTTTACAGGAGGAGGTGGCAGATCTTTGCCAGCTATTGTTCCAAGAGACATGAGCATCCTTCCTGGGGTGATGTCTCTCTGGGATTTTATTTCATTTTACTAAGAGTTTTTCCATTTTTTTTTAAACTGCAGAACAATGAAATTTGCACGTGTGAAAGGCTAATCTGAGCTTAGCTGTCCATTCCATCCTAACTTAAGCAACCTATGAGCAAATCTGGCACAATATTATTTGCTGATATGAAGAACACTGGGCAGAGAGCAGCTGGTCATGTGTCAGAACTCCCTGCTTGGATGGCTGGGAAGGAGAGCTGCAGCTCCACACAAGAAGAGTTTTATCCCTCCTCTACTTCTTGTGTGTCCCCGCAAGAGATGGGCATACACCAGTTCTTAATAAATGTGTTTTCCTTCTTAGTTTATATTAAGATATATAAAATGAATCACAACACAGTCCTAGTGCTTGTATTATACGCCTACTCCATACGCCTACAGCTATCTCACGACAAATCAGCTCACAAATTATACTTCTCCCTGCTACTTTGTCACACTGATACTGGTATTAGAATGGTAACTTGTTAGAAGACTGTTCTTTCTGATTCAATAACAGCAACAATGCTAATAAGAGCATGACGTCTGACTGAATGTGACTAGTTTTAGGGACACCAGGAATAGACCAAGGCTCAGTAAGACAATAATTTCCTTGATAAAGTAAGTTATGAAAGATTTTCTTTCTGTTAAAGGATTAGGCTTGTGATAGGGACTATTAAATTGTGCAGTTCTGTGTATGTTTTGCTACTTCTCTTGATATTTCCCAAAGACCTCACATTTGGGTGGAAAATACATTGTTCCAGTATTGATGTCTTCCTACGGGGAAGGGAAAACAGACATACTGTATTATCAAAAATAGCATTGCTTGACAGCCTCTAAAAGTATACATCACACATTGCTCGTTATTTTAAATAGCTGGCTGAAAGAAGAAAACCTTTCCAACATATTTCAATTATAAAATAATGACACATTAACACTTTACATAAAAGAAACAGCTCCTCATCAAGAGGAAGGTAGAATGAAGACGCTAAGCATTTCTTAGCCCTTTTGAATGATGGAATGGAAAGATGCTATTAGCCAGCTCAGATCCTCTGAGGATACATCCTCAGGAAATGCCCAGAGAGAAATTAAATGAATCAATAAACGAGATAGTCACTCTATCACCTTGAGAGTGCTGCTGAGTTATTATAACAGCTCAAAGCTTCTATTAGTGACCCATGATCAGACCATAACACTGAGCAAAAATCATTGCTGAATGGAAAAGAAGACCACACAGATCATCGAATGCAATTCTGTGCCCTACGGTCATCCATGTGTATCTTCATTTGCTTCAGGAGAATCTTTTAGCGTTTTTATTGGAACAAACTGAGAGTACTATGAGGGCCTTTGGTTTTTCTTTCATCACTCTTGTTTGGATTTTTGAGTTGGTAAGAAGTGAAGGCTCCATGGGTACTCCAAGTGGCAAGATGAGGATAGGGATTAGGCTGTCTGGATAGGATTGCCTTTCCTTACTCTATTCACTCTCCAGAGCAGCTGGCCGATTCTTTTAACTGCACTCTATGAAGGAATTGTAGCTTTTCTTCGGGGCTCAAAACAATTGGCATCTCCTTTGGAGACAGCGTGGCCAAACTAGTAGGACCCAGGTAGTCAGTCAGTCAGGGGGTGCTCACATTATTGGCAAGACTTTTGTCATTCTGTGAGGCCTTCAACAAAAGATCAAAAGATGGTCCCTCGTCAATCCCCCAGCGTACCTGCACAGACATTTCTTCTCTATGTATCCCTTACACCTGCAGAACACAGTTCTTCCCTTAGCATAAAAATAATGAGCAAATCTTCATGCATAGCAGCTTTGTGGTTGCAAGGAATAGTAAGTAGTTTTTTGTTTTCTTGCTTTTGCAATCACTGATTCCACGGACCTGCAGTAGAGTTTTACTCCATACTATGCATAGATAGATATGCATAGATAGATATGCATATAGATACTATGCATAGTATGCATAGTATGCAAGTATATGCAAGTATAGAAGAGCCATAAAGAGCCACATAGCTCTATCTAAGAATGCTAACAAACACATGGGATGCAACTGTGCCCTTGTCATGCCAGGAGTTATTGGCAGACTGGCTATGGCCAGATGGATTAAAAATAATGTACTAAGTAACTTAACCCAAAATCGCAAATGTGCTTAACTATTGAAAGTGCTCTGAGAAGCACTAGAGAATTCTTCCTAGAGAATGGGTAAGAAAAAACTTGCTTTTTTAAAAATGAAGTTCCAGAGTAAATGAAACTTTGTACTATTGTAGCATCAAGGAAAGCATTGGTAGTTTGGGAGAAACTATTTTCTCTGTGTTTCTATGTCTCCTGCTCTGTCTCACTCTTGAAAGTCATCACATCTCCAACAGTAGCAGGATCCTGGTTTTGCTTTTGTTATTATCCAGAGAGCATACAGCAGAGTTTACTGGCAGCACATAAAGGTTTAAGTGAGCTGAAAAACCAAATAACCTGGTCATGCTCTACTGCTGTTTCTCATCTCTAGATGTGCTCTCTGGACAGCATCAGAAAATGTTGGGTTTGTCTTCAAGCAGTGATGTGAAAGGTTTATTGCTGATACCATAAGTTTGCTTTCTGTTTGTAGAATTGTGTGATGAATTTACAGGAAGCTCAAGACGGTGTTGTCCAAAAAGACACCAGGAATAAACTATTCTTTATAGTCATATGGGAATACTTCTGTATGGGAATCATCCACTGCCAAATAGAAGTTACTGTATTTCAGAATAGCTATTGCCCTTTGGAAGTAAAGGCATAAAGATTTGGAAAAGTGGTTTTTTTTTTTTTTTTTTTTGTTTGTTTGTTTGTTTGTTTGTTTGTTTTTGTAGTGGAAGGTACACAGTGTAGTTATCCTGATACAGCTACCACTCTGCCACTCAGTTTCACCTGGTAGACATGAATTATAGAATAATAACATGCAATAGGCAGAGAGATGCAATCCAGTCAGGTCACCTCCTTGGGGAAGACCCTTTCGGAACGTACGTTGAGCCAGGCAGAACTGGCAGGTCGTTCTTTGGCTTTACATGAGAAGACAGGAGACATGGTAGGTTCTTCACCAGCAATTTTGGCTCTGAGCTATACACTCAGTCTTCCTGCCACTGTATGGTTAGAATAAAATCACGAGGGTTTCCTATTTAGATTCCTATAGCAGTGACAATGGGAAATGCTTTCTATACTCCAGTCTGAAAGAATAGGTAGATATTTATGCATAGGTAGAGGATACCTTTGGGTAGTGCCCAAACAGAGAGTGAAAGTAAGGACATTTCAAAGTCTGCTTGTGGTGTGTATTCCCGCCCCTATCTGCAGATATGTCTGTCTAACACATGTGCATTTTGACAGATGACTATGGGCAATAGGGCAGAATCTTAGCTTTGTTCTTTGTAATCATGTAAAGGTTATATTACATTAGTGTTTGGCTGAATTTTAAGTAGTTTTGTTTTGTCCAGACTCCTTGTTAGAACCTAATTATCTTTTTTTTACTTGCAGATGAGGCGTTATCTGTATGTGGGAGGAAAAGCTCAACTAATGCAATATTATCTGAGGAACTGACAGACTGTGGAGACAGAAGTGTGGACAGATGTGGAGCTCCTGAATTATAATTGTGGCTTTGGTGATTCCTCAGGGGTACATTGCTTCCATTTTTTTAATTTTGATACCCTTGTTTGTAGAGTTGCAGGGATTAAAGTGTTAATGGATGTAAATTGCTTTAGAAATGGAAAAAGTTGTCCAAGTACAGCTGATATTATTGTTACAGTGGCAACTCCATACTAAAGGAAGTAAACTCTTCCCTTGCTATTCTATATATATTCTATATATTTTATCTACTATATCTAGTAGATAAAATTAAATGCAGACCCATCACCTTCCCAAGGCTGGAGTTAGGGGTTAGGCATCCTTTACCCACAAGTTTCCACAGCATTGTTTTTTGTTGTCATGCTTCTAAGGGGAAGAACTTTATGAGGCAGAATACTTCAATAGGCTTCTGAAAATAGATGTGTACAGGTGGCAGCATATTTGGGTTGTGTACTGTTTGTGGATAATGAATTACACTTTCCCTTAATATTGAGCTTGAGCAGCATCAGCAGGGAAAAGAAAAAGAAAATGGAGAGAGAGAGGATACCTCCTAATTATTTTGCAATTCTCCAAAGAATGCATTTGGCAAGATATCAACAGGAATTAACAAACATTAATAAAACTTGAAAGAAACAGTAAAAAGTGTTCGATTTAGGGGTGGTGAGTACTTGCTTGTCACCACGAGTGATGTGTGCTCTCTGTGGCTGGGGCTGCCTGGGGAGGAGAGCGCACTTGGGCAGGGAGCTGCGGGGGGTGGCCCTGGCGGGGACATGGAAGTCTCACCTTTCGCGATGCGCCGTGAAAGGCTGGTCGAAAATGACTGGTGTTAGCAGAGCAGCAGGAGCGGGGCTGGAGGGAAGCTCAAAAGGAGAGTCTGACAGCGTGGCAGGTGTGTGGCATGGTGGTGATCAGCCCCCCACCACTCGGCCCTCTTGAGAGGAGGCACTAATAAGAAAGTGGAAGACAGATGGTCTGGGGAAGAGATCTCCAGCCACGGTAGGAACGTGCTGCATGCTCAGCTTTTCTGCAGTCGTGGGCAGCGCCTGGGAACTCTAACAGAAATAGCTCATGTCAGTTGTTCGTCAAAATCTGCTGTTGAGGAACCTTGGCACTGCACTGGAGATGGCTGCCCAAGGTGGGTGCTTGCTTTCAAGGTGGTTGGTGCTGTGGATATTTGCTTCCATTCTCCCAGTCAGGCATCAGGTTCTCACTGGTAGAGAAAATCTTGGATGAATCAAGACCGACAGGGATCCCGGCTGTGGAACATAAGTAGCAAATGATGTCGTGATTCTACAAGCCCTGAGTTGTGCCTCATCTTATTCTGTAGCACTTGAGAGGCCTCTTACAGAGACTTTCTTGGGGCAAGTGTGGCTTCCCATGAAGCCTGGAAGTGCTGTCTTCACCAGGAGATGAAAGGAGGCCCATGGAGTTCAGTCAATAATTAAAACTTTTGAACTGAACTGGAGCAGGAAAATGAACTTGCTAGCGGAAGAGCTGGTGGCTGCAATACCTTCATGTTCTTGAAATCCTGTTCAACTTTTTGCTCTTATTTCTTACCAAAGATCTGTATTTGCTTCTGCCCATAGCTGGGGTAGGTCCTTCATTTAATAACTCCTCTTTGGTAGGAGTTTGGTGGAATCTATGCCCAGAAATGAAAGCTTTTGTTTAGTTAATGAGTGTTTTCAGCCATTCCAGCATTTCTGACATGGACAGTCATGACCAGATGCTCCCATGGGCTGATATTAGCAGGAGCTCCTGATGGCAGCAGGCCCAGCCCTTCCTGCCATGGCTTCTCTCATCACCCAACAAGGGAGCAGAGCAGCCGGGGCAGCCCCTGGCATGGGGCAGCACTGCAGGGACAGGAATGGGCTGAGGCAGTTGCCTGTAGCTCATGACTGGGAGGCCCGTGGCAGGCAGAAGATGGAGCCTGGCACCACTGCGGTGTGGTGGGACTAGGGCCCCCCTAGACTGGGCCGAAATAGGGACCTGGAGCTGGGCGAGTGTGGAGGAGGCCCCTGGGGTTGGGGAGAGCCGGGGGTGCCCTCAGGGCCTGGGCAGCTGCTGCTCATTGCTTTGGAAGCTTTCTAAGGCTCTGGAAAGACTTCAGGATAGATGCATGGCTGGAGTGTGGGATATAGGAAGCAAGAGGCTTCTTATTTTCTGTTGACTTATAGCTAATGATGATCCTTGAGGGGAATCTGGGGATAACAGATGATGTGGGCTCCCCTCCAGTAAACAAGTGCAAATCTTTTCACAGGAACTGCTGGCTCCAGTGATTCACCAGTGATGGCGTAGCATTTGCCATGGGAAATGAACACTGGGAAGGCCAGGAAGGACCCGGTAAACAGGATCAACTGTATTCAGAATGCTTTAAGCTGTTGTTTTTAGGGAAAAATCTTTCAGGGGGAACATGTGTTTCTGGAGGTAAGCCAATTTGCTGCTCGTGTACAGGAAGGTAATTATTTTCCTAATCGACTTCAGCAGTACAGCAGATGCGTAATGAAAGATTGTTAATAAAATGATAAAATATGTCATTAACGATAATGCTGATAGTCCTGAATATTTTTTGGGAAGGAAAATTAACTCAAACCCAAAGTCAGTGAGACAGAGTTGGAAAAGAAGAATTGGTAGCTATGGGGAGGAAAGAGATAGAAGAGAAAAAACAGAAGCCCAGAAGAACTGCCTGAGGCAAGATTCATCAAAAGAGGCAGGACACATACGGAGAAGATAAAAAAGCACCTAAAAAGGATAAACTAATGAATTTCTGATTTTTCCATAGGCTTCCTGCATGGAGCAACAGCACTATTTTAAGGCATTCATTTTAGTAATGAATTTAAACCTCAGCCAACATTTCTGATTTAAGAAAGGTGTTATACATAAATTGCTTTTTGCAAATGTCTTCTTTGTAGGTGTCATTTCAGGTGCATCCAGGTGGACTCTTCGAAATATTTTGTTAACTTGCAAAAAAAGGAAAAAAAAAAAAGTAGTAGTTGAAAAGGGCACAGTGGGAGATAACCCTTTCTCATTAAAACTTAGCTATAAATCACAGTGCCCTTGAAGTTCTTCTCGTTACCTTTGGCCTCCATCTTCAGCAGCTATGCAGAAAACTCTAAGCTCAGCAGTGTCAGCCACAGTACAAAGGAAAGCCTTCCTGTAGGAAATCTAAGGATTCCTCTGTCCTTTTATTTATGACACAAAATGACTGAAAAATTGTAATATCAGAGACCTCATTTTCGGAAGCCCTGCTATAGGCTGCAAACGCACACGGCAGTCTAAGACTCTCATTGCCTGTTATTTCTCTTTCTCCCCCTACCTTCACCCCCACCTTTTTTTTTTTTTTTTTTTGCTTCACTTCTATATGAACTAACAGCAGATAGAAAAAAAAAAAAAAAAAAAAAAAAAAAAAAAAAAAAAAAAAAACAGTGCCTTGGGGAAAACCTTAAGCAGCAGCATGTAAGAACTTTTGTGCTGAATCAGACCGATCGTTCATCTTGTTCCAGCATCTCACCTAGGCAAATGGCTCCACTGAATCTGTGGGTAGGTGATTAATAAAAAATAACTTGTGCATGGACAGTATTTCCTCCTAGCACCTGTCAGATACTGGTTGGAACCTCCTGAGCTGCAGGAAATTTTGCACTCCTTCTGAACACCTTCATTTTTAAATAGTTACTGATTCTGGAAGATGTGGTTATAAATACTTTGCTTTCTCAGACCCTTGTCTCGTCATGTGATTAACTGGGAGTGAGCCCCATTTGGTTCTGCAGAGCACTCTTGAAATCTGTCAGAGCAAGGATCTCTTTGTAAGGGTGACCTTATACTAGCCTCACAAAGCCTGTTTTTATTTTTCTCATGAATAGCTGTCAGTCATTTGGATTTAAAAACATTTCTCCTGTTGCTAGGAGCGAAACAACATGAGAGAAGCCGTCAGCGTTCTGCTTCCTGAGTTACTAGTTTAACACGCGTGACACATTTCATATATCTTCTTGGGCAAACACACTTTTAATGCATATTTTTCCCTTCCCAGAAGGTCCTGTCCACCCACGCCACTGTGCTGGACCTTCAAGTCTTTTTCTTAGGCCACTAGCCACAAGAGCTGGCAGGGTGGCTCAGGCATCTGTGCACATCTGGCATCCTCCTCACTGTGTCCCCGCTATAGCTCTCCCAGTCCAAATGTGGAAAGTGTTGTGCACATCTGGGTTTTAGACAGCTCTTTTGTGCCTCTTTTCTGAAAATCTGGCGCTCATCCCAGTCTTTTACCAAGGTGGAGACTCAGATTGCTCAAAGCGGCTGACGTGTTCACTGGGCTAGCTACATATGCAGACTGCAAAGCTTATCCTCTTCTTGAATAAGGGCGGCTGCGTAACAGTTCGTGCTCCTCGGTGCTTGAAAGCAGTTGGGAGGGCTCAGCTGTTCTTGGCAGTTCAGCATAGCGGGCGCTGGGCGAGAAGGAGCAGTTGAAAGCTGAATCTTCTTTGACTTCTGCCATTGATTTGCTACCTAAGAAATGCTTTCAACATTCCCTCTCCTTTGGAACAAGGACTGGCTCTTTATCTTATTCCTATGAAGTCCAACACAGAGAGCTCCATTTTCTGCTGGGATCCCTGTGTGTCACTTGTAATACTTGTACTTAGCAGTTATCTTACTGATTTATGCTTTGCAGGAGGGGAGTTGGTATCAGGCTAGCTTTCATGACAACATTTAACTTCAAGTTTAGTAAAACAAAATCCTGTTTTTAAGAAAGGAGAGAGAAATCCACTCTCTATCAGTCCTGTGTTTCTCATAGAGTTCTTGCTAATCCCTTTATGGGTATATCCATACCTATGAGCTCCTGAACCTTGTTAAGAGCTGCCCGTTTTGCAGCTTATTCTCTGGAAATCTGTCTTCTCCAACCTGTTCCAGGTCAGCAGCAGCCTCTTCAAAGAGTGAGAGATAAAGAGTAGAAGCAGCTCTGTGTAACAGCAACATTGCAGATGAACATACCAATAATGTTGCACAATGCAAAAACTGAAACAGGCAGTGAGCCTCTGTCAGCTACGGAAAGAAGAAGTGACACAGATGTCACTGTGACTAGCCTGTGAATGCCCACAGGCAGGCATTAATGTATTTCATACTGATTCTTTAGTTGCTTTGCAAGGGTGCTTGATAAAATTATGTCCTTCTCTAAACTTTCCCGGTTCACAGGGTATTCCAAAGGCTTTCCAGTTTTGCCCACAGTAGAAAGAAAACAGGCCGGAATGTTTTTCCATCTCCTCCGGTAGCAAAGCCAACACATCTCCTTTCCAGAATACCACCTTTGTGGCCCCTCTTCACTCGCACCAGACATCAGAACGGGCTTCCCACTGGTTTCCAAGGGTGAGAGGCAGCCATGGTTTCCATAATCACTACTGCTGCAAACAAGGCATTACTCAATAGCACGACTGCAAGAGGTCTGGGCTGGATTTTGGTGTCATGGGGCTGTGCATGCAGTTTGAAATTAAAAGTAACAAAGGTATTAAAGAATTGTACCAATAATGTTGGAATTCACCAGCTACATTAAAATTTCTCCTCTTTCTGTTGAACACTATGAACAATTTGAAGTCTCATCTTTGCATCAGAAGAGTAGAAACCTAGAGAAAAGAGCTGTTCTTCCTCTGTTATGTGCTTGAGAAGAGACATGTAATAGTTTTTTGTTGTGATAATGAAGGACTTTACCTCCCATCACCTATCTTATTATAGAGAATAGAGAACTGTGGCTTTAATGGTGAAGATAACAAGATATCTAAGGGTTCTGGGTGTATTTTTATTAGTAATTTCACATCTGCTATAGTACCTTCTTATTCATGTTCTCATAAAAACAAACCGCAAACTGTAGCATACAGGGAATATGTGATATTTAATGTCTCGTATGATATCAGGGCTGTAGGATTTGCCAGGAACCATGCCACCTTGTAAAGAAACACCTCTGACCCTGACAGCAGAGACTTTTTATTGCTGAAGCACTGAGATAGTCTCCTGCTGTGTGTGAATCTTCAGCACAAAAGGAGCTGGGTGTTTTTAAGCAAACCATTATTTTTAACAAAAGATGTTCTTTCTCTCAGTCAATTTTGTTGAGAAAAAAGCATCAGACACTTACTATTAAACAAGCTTTAGAGTTTTCCTTTCCAAGGAAAATAGCATGAGGCTGGCATAATCAATTGCTAATGGACAGAGTGATAGAAATGCACATGCTATCGAGTAGCTGAAAATCCGGCAGGAAGCACCAGGAATGGCAAAAGGCAGAGCATATTTCAGCATCAGCATGGCCAGAGTGTTGCACCGAGCTTAATCTTTACACTTGTTGAGCAAAATGCATTTAAACTGAACCTTTATTTCTATGTAAAATGTTGAATTTTATTTAAACCAAGCCTATGATGGACCAAATATTCTCAGCTTCTTTTAGGCTGTGACCTTCTTCATCCTATACTTTGCTCTCAGGAAAAACGGCAGAATGGCTTGGGAACTGCTAAGCAAGCTGCCCAGGCAAAGCTGGAGCTATTTTTTTCTATCTCAGAACCACCAGCCCTTACCACGTTCTGTGATTATCTCCCTTTTAGCATTTTTTTCAAAGGTAGATCTTTTTCTTAGAGTGGTGAGGATGTTTTTGTCTCTCTGCCAGTCTTTCCCTTGGCGGCACTTCCCAGGGATGTCAGATAGCGGGTGACACTGAAGTTTAATACAGCCTTGCCAAGTCAATGGCATGGATTTCCATGCTAGTTATCGCTTGTGATTGTCCTGCTCTAGATAAGTCTTGTCCCCCTGGGAGCTGCTGAGCACCAGTCAGTCTCCATGCCATGGTCTGAGTCCTTGCAAGGCAACAGTGACAGCGGGGACAGGGGATGTCACTTAGTAGGGCCCTGTGCCAAAAAAACCTGTCTAGAAAGCACAGCGCCTGCCCTCGGGTGAGTGTGAAGCTCCTTCTCTGTCACATTACCCAGTACCTGATCCCAGAGGCACCAGCTGTGTCAGCTTTAAGGCCATCTTGTGCCACAAAGATGTGCTCAGGACGGGTGGCTCTCGCCTTGGTTGAAGCCAATATGCTCAAAGCACTGTCACTGAAATGACAAGAGGATTCCAGTAGTTTTTTATCCACTAGGTACTGCTGTTGAGGAATGATGTAAAAGCAACATAACAGAGCAAGCTTATGCTGCACCTTTGTTGTAGGAGTCGTAATCCTTCAAACATGCCTGCCCCAACAAGGGGAAAAAAAAAGTCAAAAACCCAAACTAGCAGAGAGGAGTATTGCCTCAAGTTCTAGATTTCTTTCCATGGGGAATTACAACCTTTGTTTTGTTTAACAGTGGAAATAAAATGGGGGAAAGCATATGAAAATTTTTGAAAAAATACTGTAAATTACTTTCTTTACCAAGGTATCAGAAGACTTTAAAAAAAAAAAAAAATCAATGCTGCCTATAACAGATAGATAATAAAAATTGAAACAGAAAATTGATCAAAATAAAAAATTTGATTTTTTTTGTATAAATACTTTAAACTTGTGAAAAATCTTTCCGTCACCCTTTCTTACAATAAACAAAATTTGATATCATAGGTATAGGTTCCAAAATACGTAGGTATGTGTCTTGGAAAGTTTTGTTTCAAAGAAAATGAGCACCTTCCGATGGGACAATCTCCGGCTGCACGATTTTCAACCAGCTCTGCTCGAGACAAGCCTGACACAAGGTCTGTGTCAGGGGGTTGGGAGAGGTAAGCGCTGTGTTCCCAGCCACAGATTAATTTGCCTACTCTTAGCCAAGGTAAAATTGTCGTTGTTCCTTCACAGTTCTGAGTGGGCCATTTGTTGCCTTTTAACTACCTCACAGTGAAAACACAGGGCTTTTCTGACAGGGGAAATAAAACCTCAGACGTGTCCTCTAACAGTGCACGGGCGGCCTGTGGGAATCGAGGGCACATTTGCCACCTCTACCTTAAAGAGAAGCTCAGCTCTCAGAAGTCACTGAAATGTTCATGTAGAGGATGAGTAACAAGGAAGCGCTGAATTTCAAGGTTATTATCTGCAGCAAGGGTTCAGGCACCGCCACACATCACAAGATCACCTAGCTGATTTGTATAACCATTCTGATCCGAAGATGTAACTGTAGCCCCAGATTTTTTTTTTTTTAATCTCTTGTCATTTTTGTTTTCTCTGGTATGTTTAGTTCAAGGCAATGACGTGCTGGCAAAGGCTCTTGGGAATTGCTGGTTAAAATGCTGCTGCCAAAATTAAGAGTTTTAGAATAATTTCCTGGACTCGGTGGAGATCAGCTCCTCTCTGAGTAGAATCAAAGCTGCCAAGGCACATCTATTGTGACTAACCATGACATATGTTAGGACCTTATACAAACCTAAAAATAGCATCACTGCTGACAAGAAAAAAAAAACACCCAAGTCTCTGTGCCGCCTACTCAGGACCACTATTGTATCCACAGATTCATAACACAATCTTGGGAAAATATATCTTGTTTTTTCTTGAAGTAAGGATTTCTTTAAAAAATCACAGAAGGAAATGGAGAAAAGATAGATCACCATTGATGATAGCTGAATTTTAGGGCTCTGTATGTCGCTAGTGATCCTGGAAACATGTTAAAAGAAACTGATTTTCAGGAGATAGTTGATCAGTGCTGTCAGAATATCAACTTTCCTCTACATACCTAAGGTTTAAAACAAAGATGTCCCACCTCGCTAGTCACTGTGCAGATCATCTATTTGGTCTCCAAAGCAATGAATCCAGGCTGTTGGCAAGCAACTATGTTAACCTTGGTGTTGCCAGCAAGTCGAGGGAGGGGATCCTGCCCCTCTCCTCAGCTCTGGTGAGGCTGCAACTGGAGTATTTTGGGCAGTTCTGGCTCCTCAGCACAAGAGGGACGTGGAGCTTCCAGAGAGGGTCCAGCGTAGGGCCACGAAGATGATTAAGGGATTGGAATATCTATCGTGTGAGGAAAGACTAAGCGAGCTGGGCCTGTTTAGCCTAGAGAAGAGAAGACTGAGAGGGAATCTGATCAATATGATACCTGAGGGGAGAATGTAAAGAAGATGGTGCCAAACTCTTCTCGGTGGTGGCCAGTGACAGGACAAGGGATAATGGATACAAATTAAAACACAGGAAGTTTCATCTCCGTATAAGGAAGAACTTCTTTCCTGTGAGGGTGCCAGAGCCCTGGCACAGGCTGCCCAGAGAGGTTGTGGAGGCTCCTTCTCTGGAGATCTTCCAAACCCGCTGGATGTGACCCTTTGCTCTAGGTGTCCCTGCTGGAGCAGGGGATTTGGACTAGATGAACTCTAGAGGTCCCTTCCAACCTCAACCATCCTGTGATTCTGTGATTCTTAACAAAGTATGAATGTTAGATAGACCTTGCAAAGAGCAGACACTGACTTAGGTCAATTAAAATGCTTTTAAAGCAGTCTGAAAAGGAAAAGAAAAGAAAAAAGAAAAGAAAAGAAAAGAAAAGAAAAGAAAAGAAAAGAAAAGAAAAGAAAAGAAAAGAAAAGAAAAGAAAAGAAAAGAAAAGAAAAGAAAAG
>VZSV01000038.1:3502291-3524995 GCA_013398735.1 Nothocercus julius | reverse complement strand
GTTGGGGCGGCGGCGGGAGGGAGCCTCGCGCGGCCGTTGGCGCGGCCGTTAGTAACGGCGCGGGACGGGACGGGGCGGGAAGCGCGCGGGGGAGCAGGACGAGCCCCCGGGCGGGGGAAGCGGCGTCGCTGGGGGCTTCTCTTGCAGGCGGCGGCGTCTGGAAAACGGTGCCCTGGGAAGCAACTTCAGGAGGGAACCGGAGTTGAGGATTTCCCACCCCCCATGTAACCCAAGGCAGGTTACTTTAAATGAAGAGCCGCGAGTTCTCTGCTTCCCATGCCGCTTGTTCTCCCCCGCTTTTAGTTGTCACATGAAGATTACATCCGGAGAGTAAGCTCGTTACATGTGATCTTTTAATTTTTTTTTTCCCCACATCAGTTCCTTTTGCTGGCTAATGTGACCAACTTCAGTGGCGGGTAGGTTAAGCGCAAGGCACGAAGTCCCGGTGTCGCCAAAGCGAGAGTTAGGGGCTTGCCTCCTTCGTGGAACACGATGCTCGCGGAGCTCAAAATAAACCTTTTCGTTAAAAAGAGAAATACGGATCCGGCTTTTGCAGCCTGTGATTGATTAGACCTCCCTCGCTGAACTCGGCAGGGAGTTTTTGGCTGATTAAGACCTATAAAATTGTGCTGAGGGTTGTTGGCGGCAGTGTGCAGTACAGACGCAGTTAGGTAACTTGGCACCTGGCTCTTGTTTGCACCCATCTAGCTGAAGTACTTTAAAGTCAAATCACTTCAGGTGCTCCCTTTTAAGGAGTGAGCCTGGTAAAGCTGAGATGTATAAGGAGGAGAGGGTTGTATTTTACTAGAGAAAATTAAACGAGAGAAATGGGTGATGCTTGAATTAGAGATTCTGACTAAAATTCAGAAGTATGTAGAAATGAGTTTTGATGGCAGCACCAGGTAAAGCCTCCCATTTTCTTACTGAAATGTGTCTTGTTCCTTATTTGTGGTAGTTCCTAGTTGTGTCTAAGAACCTCTAGTCAAGCCCCAGGGAGCAGCTGTAGTGGGAGACTTACAGTCACCATCATCTCCTCACTCAACAGCCCCCTTCTTATGTGACTGCAAACATCTTACACTCTGAGTACAGAACAACTTTCAGGTTATCAACTGCTGCAAAGGTGAGCGATTCTGGGCTTACTGCTGCTTCATTGTCTCTGTTGGCTTTTTTCATTGTTGTTTTTTTTTTTTTTTTCCCCCCCATTAAAATATCTGGCAGGAAGCACGTGTATGGGTTCTAGTAAACTCAGGTGTCAGGTATTTGTGGGGCTTCATTTGTTGCTGCAACTGCAAATGTTGCTTTAAAAATGCTGTTCTTTAAGGTGTGACAGAAAGAAAAGGAAACAAGAAACTTTCTGTTACTCAGAATAATTGTAACATAAGACCAATCTTTGGAGAAACACTTTTTTGTGGGTGTGTATTCTGTAATTATTTTTAAATTAAAAAAAAAATCACTTGGAATGGCAAGTCTAGTTCTTTGGTTGGGAAAAAGAAGGCACTGAGTGGTGTTCTGTGAAGTTCAAATGCTGTTGGAAAGTTTCAAATGGCTCCAAAATAATCTCTGCTTGGTGCGAGCCCTGGTGCATTTACTGTGTTTGGGGCAATTGGCTTTGAACACAAAAGCAGGGCTTATCAGCCTAACTGTATTGGTAGCTTTGGTAGTTCAGTTGTGCTTTCCCTTCACTGGCAACTTGGTCCAGCACAAATAGATGAATGTAAATCCAGTATGTGCGTAGATAGATATTTTAGGATTACAAACCTCATAACCACATTGGAAGCTTGGATACATGATTTCCTTGAACATAAGTCTATCAAATGACTTAGGCTAGGACCACAGATGACAAATTATGACTAAATTAAGTTTTCTGTAATATTTTAACTTCTTACTGTTAACACGAAGAGCATTATCAGTCTGTTTAGCCAGGCTATCAAGCCTAACTGTTCATTTCCTAACATCTCTGATCTCAGAGGAGATGTTTTTCTAGGACTGTGTGTTTAAACGTACCCCAGTTCAAGATAGAGCAGTGAGGTGAATTATGGGGAACTAATTCTATTAATCAGAATTGGTTATTTGTACATCGAGCAGAAAGTTAATGTGATCCAACTAACTTTTTAATAGCGTTCCGAAGCTTGGAGTTCTTGATACTCAGAAAAAACAACAGAATATGCAGTGTGTTGGTAAGAGTCAGATGCATCTACTTGCTACGGCAGTGCTATTTATTATCACAAGTGCTAATTTGTCTCCGTAGGGATGGGGTAGGAAAATACCATGGGCACAGAGAGGCTGAGTGCCATGCCAAGTCACCTAGGAAGTCTGAAAGAGAAATAGTACAAACTTTAGATTGGCTAACTTCTTTGATAGAGGTTGTTTGGCTTGTGTCAGTGAGATACAGGAATTTCTAGGTACTATGTGCAATAGTTGGCCAAAAACGTCTGAAGTTTAAAGTTTGCTTTTCTACTCTATGGCTTCCTATAGCTTGGGCAGTTGTGATATGTGGTAGGTCTTGGTATTTCCCTTTTTCTAGGCTTGGTGCTTGGGAAAGTAAAGTGTGTAGTAGACTCCACGCCAAAAAAGCACTTTCTGACGGATTGTCACGGAGTGGAGTTTAGATATTAGTAGCCAGCCGTCAGCGTTGATTCCTGATGCAGTTGTTAGTCATCAATGCTTTACCTAAACAGCCAAAATAAAATTTAGTGTCACCTGCTGTAGCATATTTCGCTCCAAGCAGGGAATTCTAACTTGAGCGAGAAGGATACGTGCCTACAAAGAACTGTGTTGGCATTGCTTTGAAAATACTAGCTTTGATTTTTATTTATTCTTTTTTTTTTCCCATGGTGTTTATGACCACCACACAATTGTATTTTTGTACTAAAAACTGAGACACAGTCTTGTAAAGAGAGGCTAAATCTTAATTTTTCTAAAAGGTGCCTGACTGCAAAATCGCTGCATAGCTGTGCACGTAGCTCTGAGGAGCTTCACTTTTGTCTGCACTTGGGGGTGAAATGTCCTCTCCCGCTCACTTGCGTGAGCCCTTGGTGCTGGTTGCTGACACCGGAGGACACTTATTCCACGTAGACTTGGTTTTCAGCAGGCAAAAACCGACATGCTGTTTCTCACTAGTCAGCCAGTTTGAATTTCTGTGTTTACCACAAACAGTCAAGAAAAGACGGTGTCAGTTTTTCCTCTCCTTGCTATTTTATGTGGCAAATGCTATGGAGTTGTGAAGTTTCCCTTTCAGCTTCGATTTAGAAACAGAATTCATTTTTAGATGGTGTACGTGTCCTTTAACAGTGCAGAGCCCCGGAGACAGACAGAAGTTTGAAAGTGGCATTTGTGCCCTAGAAAAATCTAGCAGAGATAACGGGAACTAAAAAAAAAAAAAAAAAAAAAAAAAAATGGGCCTGAGTGTGCTTAAAAACTGGGCCCAAGTGTGAATAAATTTGAGTGCTTTGCTGAATCATAGCTTAGAGCGCGCAGAGCCAGCATCCTTATAACGTGCCTGAGTGCAGCGCTGTGTAAAGAGCTTGTAAAAACCTTCAGTGCAGGCGTTTGGAGACCGCGTGAACTGCAAAAATGAGGTACAAGGGGCTTCGCACATGCCATTAAACACAGGTGGGAACGCGACGTTGCCCGTGGGTTAATTCAGACGTTGTGGCAAAACTCTGCGGGAGTCTCACTGGTACTCAAATGACTGGGTAAAAAAGGACCGAATGTCAGAATGGCCGCGGGAGCGCGCGGGGCCGCGCGGGGGCGCGCGAGGACAGCGGAGCGCGGGGCCGCCCCGCTCCGCTCCGCCCGAGCCCCGTTGCGGTTGCGATGCTCCGCGCGTAGAGAGGGTGAAACCGAAGCGCTCCCCTTTAGATCGTGGCGGGGGGGATTTGCTGCGGGGCCCCGTGTTGGCACAGCAAGCTGCTGGGAGCGGGGACGTGCTTGTCTGTGACAAGGGAAACGCTGGCTCCTCTGCTATTACCAGTCACCACTGGTGGGATCTTCCTAGGTTGCAGAAGTCTGCAAAACCCCTTTAAGTGGACTTAGTTATGTTATAGGAGCTTGGCTGGCCAGAAAGTATTTGATCCCCTGGTGTCCAGGCAAAGTTCAATGTCCAACCTTTAGATCCCCACCAGTGTCTCCTTTAATACTCATGTTTTCTCCACAGGCCTTCCAAAGTAGGATAAGAGAAGTCTGGCAGCTTCTCTGGTAGCCTGATTGAACGGATTGCAAGAAGCAGGTTGGGTTGGGGTCCTAGGAAGGTCCTCAGCAGCCTGACTGCTTGTGCTAGAGCAGTGATTCTTAGGCAGGGCTCTGCATGAGGCAGTTTGCTTATTTATTTTCTATAGCTACAGTTCTTCAGGCTGACACAGAGAGTGTATCTACAGTGTTTAATTTGCTTGTAAGTGTCATTCATAGCTCAGCAAAGATTGTAAGTAGCTGTTATGGAGAATGGAGGTAGTGGGTCAATATGGCATGAGTTGAAAGTGGAGGTATCCCAAGCAAGGAGAAGCATTCTTGGTGGATAGCACTGCAAGGTATGGAAGCTGTGCAGCTGGGACAGCCATGCAGTTAACATGTGCTTTGCTATGTGCCTGCCTGCTGTGATTTCCTTTAGTGGGTTATTTACTGTGAATTAACCACTCAGTGTTATTTGGATTGCGAGCAGTCGGGCAACAAGATAGAAGTCGTTATACAGATGGAAAAGGGTGAGAGCCACCCAGCTCCCAGGCAGCAAAGGGTAGTGGTTTGGCTGTTGACTGCGCCCAGGACATAGGTGACGTTTAGAATTTATTTCTTGTGCTGGTTTCATTGTGTGTTTGCTTCAGGCGGTTTCCCTTCTCACATCACATTGCCCAGGGATTTCAGGGGAGGATGGTGTTCTTCAGCAATGCTTTTTGCTGTGTCTCTGAATAAAGTGAAGGAAGAGGGCGGTTAATACAGTAGTTGCTATCTAGAAGGATTCTGCTGATAAGCAACAAGTTATTTTGGTACATGCAGAAGTGGGTTTTTGAATAAAATTATGTAAAAGGAATCCTCACTGAAAGAGTCTCTCTCCTGTTAGGTGAGAGCTGTAAATGACTAGCACGTGGATGTGTATGCCAGTAAAAACCTTGGACATGTAGATAAATGAATAACCCAGGGCTGACAGTGTGCTAAATAATATGGACAGCTGTTTCTTATTTGGCATTATGTTAATTGCTATGAAAAACTGCTGCTGTTACCACTGCATTTACCAGCTGATGGAGTTGCACATCGCTGGTGGAATCCTGCTATAAATGTTGCCTTTCTGCATCACGTGCTGCTAACAGATACTCTATAGGCGCTTTGGCTGGATTCTTTATTCACCAACAAAGTTTTGTGGGATCATGAAGTTTCACTGGGATTAAAAATGGCTTGAAGATCCTGCCAGATACTTGGCCAGATAGGCTTGGCTTTGCATAGTGATCAAATAAATGAGAAGTACCTAATTTATATGGAATTATTTGTATGAAGAAGAGAGATCATCAGGTAGAACTGAAACTGCTTCTCTGTCAATTCAAAACACATGTGAGAGCAAATAGCAGAGCTAATCAAACTGAAAAACAGTATTAACACAACACTGGATAACACTGACTACAAGGGGAATTCTGTCTCCAGGTGATTAACATTTAAATGTCTTCCATGGATGGGGAGGAGAGAAGGTATTCCAATTTTTGCACATGCAAATAAATTGTTTAGGTCATAGGAACTTGATATGAACATTGACTTTATTTCCTTCGCTCATTTGTAACAGTGTGATTTTAAGGACTATTCTGCACACTCGGTCAGTAGTCTAAAGACTCAAATGCTAGTTGCTCTTTGAGATCATGTGACCAACCTTACACATCTTGAGTGGGAATCTAACTGTAACACTACTTCTCTTAGGCACTCACTTAGCTCAGGAACCTTACTGTGTGTGAAGAGACTATGTGGGTGAGATTTACGTAAACCTGAAAACAGTTTTTTATTGACTCAAATGCGTGGCAGTTAACTACTGGCCGAATAGTGAGCTACATGGCCAAATAATAGCACCTGACCCTCATGTAAGGCACTTCTTTAGTCTTTGCTGGCCAGGCAGGGTCAAGAGTGGGGAAAGCTGGCTTCTCCAGCTTCTTGCATGGGCTCATTCTGTGGTGCTGAGTTGCTGTCTTCTGGCTCCTTGGTTTTACTGTTTTTGCCTAGGTTAGAGCCACACAAGGTATCCTCACCCCACTCTCTCTTACGAGTTAGCAGTTTCCACAGAACTTTTATCCAAGGTTACACAGCTCTGCAGTGTCAAAACGATACGCTGGATCCTGTCAGTATGATCTCGTATATGTTTGACACTAATAAGCTTTATACTTCTTTGCCTGGTCTTACACCATGACAAGCTGCGCTGACACAGACCATCTAAGCTACGAGAGCTTGCAAATAGAGTCAAGGAGCAGCTGAGCCTAAATATGGAGGTGCGAATTATTTTGAGTAACTCTTTACACTAGCCTGCTATATTTTATACTGTTTGAGAATGAGGAGAGAGTCTAGTAGGTAACACTGGAGGAAAAGAAAAATAAGAACAGATTTTTATAGATAGGTGAGTTTTTCTGGGAAAGGAGGTATGGAGTGGAAGAGAGGAGAAGATACTTTGGTATTTGGTGAGGACTGGAAGGATCAGAAGTTGCAACTGGTTGGAAGAAAAGCAGTGGTTGAAGTCCAGACTCTTGTGATGTGCAAAGCAAAACTTACATTGCCTTCACTGGTGCTAGAATCATTTCTGCCTTGAATGTCTGGAAATAGAGCTCAATAGTCTCTTTTGGATCTGTAAATTTACGTATTTAGAATATTTGTTATCCGCAATGGAAGATGCAGTCAAACACAAGGAAGAACTTTCTTACTGGAAATGTGGTCAAACTAGAATAAATTCTTGAAGGATGCAACATGTCCATCATCAGGAGGCTTTAAGAACTTAAATACGAGGAGTTTGAGATACAGTTTATTCAATTTTGGGGAAATTGATATATTTGTGATTTTATAAAATTTTGCAGAAAGCTGACATGTTTGATCCTCTCTATGCAGGAGGTAAAATTTTCTTACACAGTTAATCTCTGTGCAATAGGTCAGGGAAGCCAATGTGTTTTTGGCATAAGATTGCAGGAGCTGACAAATTGTGAAAACAGGTTTTCCTTCCTTGAATTTGATTAGTGTTAGTGGTGGCTAGTGGCACTGACTTATAAGCTGGTCTCTTATGCCATTCTTTGTACTCTTTTTAGTGTTGTAGCTTGGCTAATGTTAAGTGTGTGTGCGTGTATGTACATGCACACTTGCTCCAGACAGCTAGAAGTGCTCTCTCTAGCTTGTTTTTATGTGCGACCATTAGTCTGGCATCTTTGCCAAGAGCCATCCCAGTTGTGCCGCTGGAGATGGGTGGATTTTGACAGACCTCCCGCTTATAAATAAATGAAGACAGAGACTGTTGTCCCTTTATTTAAAAGGTGTCATTTAGTCAATGTACTTAGTTGCATATGTGCTCATCAGGTGCCACCAAGGTGGCTTGCGCCTCCAGTCATCTTCTATTTCTACTTTGGGGATAAGATGCAAGTATTTACATTGTTAAGGACTGTCTTTTTCCTCAGAGTTCCTTTGAGAAGGGAATTCAGTTTGAAGTTACCACCCATGCTGTTAATACACAAATTTATTTCCTTGTCCTGTTAACTTCTAGTCAATGTTCTTAAGAAATAAGCCCGTTCTTGCTGGTTTTACTCACGTACTCAGTATTAAGAAATTCTAAACCTCGCCTGTACTGAATAAGATGAAACGTGACTTTTACACATGGCAATGATGAAGCCAAATATGTTTTGCAGGCAGTTTGGAACTTAACTAGTGAAAAGCAGATTTTTACATGCCTTCAATTTTATTACCTTCTTAGATACAACATTTTTCACGGTAGGCAAGTTGTTATATAGTCATTAATTTTCTTATTTGCATTTGTGTCTTGGCAGTGCTTTATTGTGAAAGCGGTTATGTTTAACAACCCGTTTAGCAGGCGAGCGATTCTCTTAGGCTGTTGTATCCATTTCCCAATGGCTGTCCATGATTTGTCAGATACTCATTTTCCAAAGGGTGCAGTTTTATATCTGTGACCAGAGGCTAAATTGGAGTTGAATGAAATTTCAAATTGATCAAATGCTCTCTTTGCTCTGGTCCATTTTGCTGCAGTTCATGAGAGAAAATCAGGAAGATGGATACAGCAAGGGGCTCCTGTTGTAGCTGATCTCCTTAACTTCGCTACAAAATAGGAGCTTCCCTTCCCTTTTGACTAGGTATCACTGTGGGGGTTGGCACCAGCATGTCTAAGATGGGCAAAAGTGGCAGTGCCTTGGTTTTTGAAAGATATGGGAAAGCTAGAGAGCAACCTTAACTTTTTTTTTTTTTTTTTTTTTTGCAGCTGTTGCCAAGAAACTTCAGTTGAACGTAATCCTGTATTGATCTTGGTTTCCTTGACTTAGTTACGATGTAAGTTAGAACAAAAATTCAGTTTCTGTAAACTGATTCTGATGTGCCCAATCCTTGGCTCTAGTAGCAAAGAACTGTTGTGGTGAGATTTCTTCCTTCTGCTCTCTCAGGTAAACATCTTGAAGGATGCTGGCATGAGGCCTGTGGGACGAGGCTGTTCCTGTTTTAAATGGTTTGTTAGGTTGTCCTTGCTGCTTCCAGCATCCAGCTACACTTCTAGCACAGTCATCTTTAAGGCACTCTGACCTCAAACAGAAAAGACAGAATGAGCTTTGAGCACGATGGGATTTAGCGATGCAGGTTTTTCAGGCCATTCTTTGGCCTTGTCTCCGTGCTCCATTAGGTAATACCTCGCTTCCGAGGTATTCAGAGAAAAGTAGCGTGGTCTGAGAGCAGTGATTTAGCAGCCTTAATGTTGTGGTGAGTTTTCCTTTCCTGTGTAGCAGAGAGAGGCATTTAGACCATTTTGCTGTTGTGGGAAAGGAGCAAGGATAGGCTAAAAAAGAAGTCCTAGCTAATGATTCGAAGAAAAGACAAAATCCTTGTTCCACTGCTGATGTTCCCATTGACTTCAGTCAACCACTTATACTTTAGGAATCTGTGGCTTTGTCACATCTTTCATGAGTAAGAAAAGGGCGGCAATGATGTTGAGAGGCTTTTGTTGATTCATTCTAAGTTAAGCATCATGCTCTGAAGTATTTAATGTATATAATTTGAAAATAGAAAGTGAGACAGGAAAAAGTACAGTCTCTCTCCCTTTTCTGGGAATTTATAATGTAATGTTGTGCTAGGAGATTTGACAACAAAAGGTTTTCTAAATTTGACCTGCTTGTGACTTTTCTAAGAACAGTGAGGAACAGCAGCTAAAACACCCGTTGGTGCAGTTTGTAAGCTATAGGTAGAATTCACAAATAACTTGGGGTGAAACTTTTCTCCCCCTTTCATTCCTCTTCTCCAAAAAAAAAAACTCCAGGGACATTTCTCTCTACCCTGTTCCAGAAACTCCAAGCACTATTGCTGCAGCAGAGGATACCGCTAGGTATGAGGGCAAGTGATGAATCTCTCTTTCTTCTGCTGTGGAGTTTGTAGGAGTTGTATTACCACCTGTGCAGGGTGGCATTTCGACTCCGTTTTCTGTCATGGTCTCACTTTTGAGTTGCATGTATGGGAGCAAGCCTTAATCCCTAGGGAAGGAACAAGCAATGTGGAAGGCTGAAACAACAAGAAAAGAAAGAAAAGGTTAAAAAAAGAAACCACTGCCTTTGTCACAGCCTAACCAACCTGTGAATTCTCACAAATGCTGAACAGTGTTGCTCCTGTTTTTTATAATATGCATCTGTGGTTTGTGCTGCCTCAGTCTTTGAATGAGTCAGAAACATTGCTGTTGTTCTGTAATTCTACCCAAACGGTACTAATTGGGAGCTAAGGAACAGCAGGGTTATATAATTTGCCTGAGATCATACCAGGAATCTCTGGCAGCGTGTGGCACCAAAACAGGAATGTTTGGGCTTACAGTCCAGCACACAGCCATCTGTAAATACAGATTTCCCCTAAAAAAAAGTCAGTGTTATATTTTATGCATATTGTAAAGAGAATGGAAAGCTTGATCCAAAAATTCTGTTTAATTTCTATTGTATTATGTGGCAGGCTGAAGAGTGATATTTCAGTAGCACAGGGTAGGCTTTTGGGCCATATAGTAGTACTTGTGGAAAAATCACAATTTATGAAGAGATTTAGAGCTATTTGTCTTCCACAAGCTATTTACTTCATCAACTGAGCTAACATCTATTAAACATTCATTCTAAGTATAATACCCTCAAGAGTCAATTTAGGTAAACTGCAGTACCTCTCACTAGGCTAAAAAATTGCTTTGCATAATGCATGTAGAAAAATCCATTAAATCATCTTTTTTGCTTTCCTCTCAGTCTTTCTTATACTTGGAAATTAAGATCTTTATTTTTATTTTTTACTCCCCTTGTCTACTCCCCCATAAGCTTCTTTGTCAGCTTTATAAATGGATAGTCGGAGCTTTTGTGCCTAAGGGTTTTTTTTTCTTTTTTTCATTAATCATGTCTTTAATTTTCTTCTCTTTTAAGCTGAATATGTTATCATAACTGCAAACTTTCACACCCCTATTGTAGTCAACAGCAGCCTAAAAACCTTTAGCGCTTTAGTGTTTTCCAGCCTGTCAGCCCAATGAACGTTTGGGACAATATCGAAGACAATGACGTCAACCATGTTGCAGTGCAGTCCTGTCCTTTCCTTCAAATACTATATGGTATTTGTAAAGCCCGGTGCAGTGTTTTCAGGTCAGCAACCCCTTTGCTTGTTGCCTGAGGAGCCAGGCAGCTGCGTGGGGCTGCGGGTGGGCAGCAAGACGCTGCTGAGCCCCACGGGTCCCTGGGTTGGGCCTGAGAGGGAAAACTGATCCAGGTGAGACCAGCATGGGGAGGTTGGGTCCTGGTGGAAAACAGGAGAGGTTGAGCTTGTCTGGAGCTAAATTGGCTCCAAATGAGCCTCGGCTGCAGCCTAGCCCTGCTGTGGCACCGCTGTTGGTTGTTCTTTCTTCTATAGGTTTCCCTGTCCTTGCTGTTCGCCTGTTACTAGGCGCTAAAAGGAGAAAGAAAGTCTGTTTTAACCCCCGAAGTTTAAGGCATAGCAGTTAAGGTCATATGCGGTGCAAAAATGTATGCAAAGAATTCGGGGAAAGGTATTTTTATTTTGTCTCTTTGCTTCTTCATCATTAACCTCAAGCATATTTTGGTGGTATTATACAATGATTTTAGCAGGTTGAGTGTCCCTCTATGATGTCCTAATGGTAGTTTTACTAGGATATTTCAATGAGTCAGAAATAAAAATAACATTGTGGGATTTGTCTGTGTTTGTGTGGTGACTGACCTGCAAATCACTCACCATGGCAAGGGGCAGAGGAAAACCACTGGACAATTCATGGATATTAACATTGCTTTTGTTGCTACTGCTAATAAATAATAAGCTCAGTAAGGCTTTTAGCTACCTGAACTCCAGTGAACCTCTTCCCACAAATACCACCAGTAATTCCAAGCACAAGAGAAGGAGTTACCAGGCTCTGAGGGCTTGCAAGCTGCTAGTTGTTGCTTGGTTTGAATTCCCCTTCCCTTCACCCTCATGCACGATACAATGCTGGCAACATTCTGGCAGCCAAACTTCATCTCTTCATGCAAAATTCATTTTTGTTTTCTGCATCTCTTTTGTTGTTTTCTTTCTTTCTTTCTTTTTTTTTTTTTTAACCACCTAATTTCTTTATAAAAGAAAGCTGGAGTCCAGGAGCAATATTTTCCAAGCTAAGAGCAATTTTTCTTTTTTATCAATAGGAATTTAATGCCACATAGGAGGGTAGCCATAAAATTTTGCATCTTTTTTCCCTTTCCTTCCTTTTTAAAATACCTCTAAAACACTTCAAAGAAGCAGCAGTCTGCAAAGATATTTTAAATAATTTCTGAAGTGCTATTTTTCATATTTGCATGTTTCTCCACATGAAATATGTGCTGTTAAAAGGCAGTATTCCAGCAAGAACTAATGGATCTCTTAGCAAGACAACTCCAAACTCATTATGTTAACAGTAAAACAAGCCCTTGTAAGCCGATTATGTCAACTGGAAATATTCTTAAAACCAGAGTCTTTCAGCAAGTAGTATTTTTTTTTTTTTATGAGAGTATTTAACCTTTGGAAGTACTTAGTTTTGGATCTAGTGAATTCGTTGTTACTGAACATCTTATTTGTAGTCAATTTAGAAGTCTTTCCTGTCCCTCAGAGAAGCTATAGACTTGCCTTCAGACCTCCCAGGTGAATTATTATTGCCTCTCCCGTGCAGAATATCCAGCTTGTTCTTCTGCCCTTCAGCTGGCTGCAGATGCGGAGCTGCAGGTGGCCGCTCTGCGAGGCCTTGGGCTGCCTGCCTAGTTGGCATTCTGTATTCGTTATAAAGTTCTCATCTAGTTGTATCCTTTCTAGGGGTTGGTGTAAATAATATATATATTCTGTGGTAAAACCAAGCTTGCAGCTTTGGGAGAGAATGAAGCCAAGGAAGGAAAAGTTCAATATATGCCACTACTGTGGTGGTGAAGTAGGTTAGCCACAGTGGTACAAGAAAGCAGAGAAGGATTTCTGCAGTGACTCATTGTCTCATCTGTGGCAGCCATAGAAACAGAAGTGAAAACTCTTCCTTCTAGTTTCCAGTGAGACTGTTACTGTGTCTATAGTAAATTGGTTAAAACTTGCAAGAGATGTCCCCTTAGGGTTGCCTGTTTGTGAGGTGCCAGGAGGTTGGTGGACACCCCCCTTCCTCCTCTGCTTGGAGACTTCACTGCGTAAATGTTTCTGCAGCTCTGTCCTCGGGCCTTGTGCTTTGCTGATTACAGTGAACCCAGCCTATCCGAGAAGCGGGTCCTGTTTTCTTTACAGGACCGTATACCAGCCAGGGCCGCAAATGGAGGGAATAGAAGAGCCACAAAGAATCTCTGTGTTTGGCTCCATCGAAGCGTCGCAGAGACAAGTGTGGCGAAGTCGGGGCTCCCCGAGGGCGCTGCTCGCTGCGGGAAGGGCACCGCTCCATCCTGGTGCTGTGCGTGGTAATAGTGTCCTATTTTAGTCTTTCTCTGACCTGGATCTGTCATCTGAAAGGGAAGGCTGGTTTAAAGTGCCTGAAGACTAAAGGATGCTTTTCCCAGCCCCTGCTGTGCATCATTTAACTCTCTTTATGTTAATGGAGGTAACTAAAATATAAACAGTGTGCACACTGTCACAGCTGGGGGAATGTTATGACTGGTGGGTGTTTTAAAAAGAGAAAGTAGTTTTAGGGAGAGGTGGTTTCCTTTATGAGGGACTGTAATCAGTGAGTCTGTGGGTATTGTAGTCCTGTCAGATGCTGCTCATGAATCCCAAAAGGAGGAGAGGGAAGACCTATTGGCAGCACTAATTTTAAAGACTGAACAAGTGCAAGATGAATTTTGAATCCTAAGATGGAGCTGTGCTTCACAACTGGTGCCGACGTGAGGGCTCCTCGCACATGTGGAGTTCACTGGAGTGAATTTGCCGGTGCCGGGAGCTCGTCCTGCATTTGTCTAACGAATGTCGCAAGGAAGAAGGCAGGTTAGCTGTCAGCAGGCGGCGCAAGGCATGCACTGCTGCCCCGGAGCCTTGCAGCGTAGAGCGCTCCTGCCGCTCGGTGTGTGGCACGGCGCCTCGGTAAGGCCCCGGTGAAATAAAGTAACTTGAGGATGACGTGGAAGTGTGTGAGGATGCTGTTTGTTAAAAAGAAACCTAGAAAAATGTCTCTACCCTTGATGGCCTAGTGAAATGAGGCCATCAATGCCCCTTATGTCAAATGCCACCTTCTCAGCTCTGTGCAGCGTTTGAGCAACGTGCTCTGAGCACCTTTAGAGCGCCTGTATCGCATCCCTCCCTGTTCAAGGCACATTTGGAAAGTGATTACAGGGTATTATGTAACTGGTAGAGCAGCCGTTGTTGCTAATGCCCTGGTCCTAAGACTGTTGAATTGCATTGCCTCTAGATACTAGTGGTGGGGAGAAGTGCTTGTAACTGACATAGTAATGGGATCCTAGGTATGTTTGCCTGAGGTGCCTTTTTTTTTTTTTTTTTTTTTTTTGGTACTGTCAATGCCATTACTTCCTTTGTAAGACAGTTAATTTGATTTCTTGAATATAGTTTTGAAATGTGAAACAGGCATTTTGAAAACAGGGATCTGGGAGTGCTGGTACAAATATTTAGAAGTAGTGGAGTAAAGGGAGTATCCCAGTAAGTTCCTATTTTATCCGATTTCCCGACATAAGTGTTCCCAATGTGTCACTGAAGAGCTGGTATAGTATCCCAAGATACCATGCTTTTAAAGCATAAAAGGGGCGAGTGTATGGTTACCACGCTTCTTATCAGGCTACACACACACACTTTTCTCCTTCAGTTTAAGTTCAGCCACCCCTGACTTGCTTGTGCAAGTCGTTTTGATTAGTTAATTCACTGCCTTTATTGAATGTCATTCGGAAATTAAAAGGCTGGCGCATGAAAACTTCAGCACAGGACCTTTGGTGGTCCTATTTGTTGAGCTGCCTGGTCCTTTTAATCAAGTAACTGAATTGCTCTGTTCCACCAGGCATGTTCTACTCTCCTGAGTCTCAAGGAACTCATTTGCAGGAAGAGAAAATGTTAAACCTATTCTAATTTAATAATCTATGTTCAGAAAAGGGTAAAATTGTTATTTAGGTGAGTAGATAATGAGAAAGCAATTTTTAAAGGAATTACTAAGCCTGCATACATGCTTTGGCAATTTTTCATGGCAAATTCAAGTATTAAGGTAATGTGGTTTTCAGGATTTTGATTTATATTGCTAATTATATAGCCATGCCTTCCTCTGTAGGATGCTCCAAAGCGTTGTGGAGAAGTCATCGTATGGAGTTTGTTGTGGTTGTTTGAGGCTCTGTATTGTACAGTCTGTTTGGCTAATGTGTGTTTGTATCCTATGGCGGGAAGGGAAGTGGAATCTGCCTGTTGCTGTAAATAATGGAAGACATTTCTTGCTGAGACTCCGGGGTGAGGTATAGAATGGATGAGCAGGATTAGAAAAGATAATTGGGAAATAAACCATGTGGAAGGAAAAGGCGCTGCAAAACACTGAGGTCTCTGAGTCACAGCTGGTGCTAACAGCTTTTCAAGGATGCCTACAAAAAAAAAAACAACTGAAGAACAGCCCACTGTGGCGAGTCAGTGTTACAGTGTTGGGCTGGAAATAGCGTTTTAGCTCAGGCATTAAATTCATATGGAAGGTGCAAAACCAAGATCCATCTCTGTGTAATCCCTTCTTCCTCATGTCATCTGGGGGAGCTGTCTTGTTCCTTGCCTCTAGTTCCATGCAGATGTGGTGATAAACAGGGTGCAGGGGCTTGCTGAAGCTTTGTGGCAACATGAAGTTGGCTTTTCCAAATCTTGTTCTGGTGCACTCATTCAGAACAACTTTTTCTGGCCTAAACTTTTTCTAAAAGAAAAACTAATGACAGGCATCTACAGAATTAGCTACTTGCCCAAGTCCTGTGTCTGCACCTGCAGAAATCAATGGGAAGCCAGGTGGTCTCCAAAGCACTGTGGAGCTGTCCTTGCTCTGTATTTAATGACTTCTACAATTTTATTTTTGCTAGCAGTCACCATAAACTGTGTCAAAGTTTTAGCTAGACAATAACTGAGGCACACATGACCACACCTTGCTTTTGCTTGTTTTTCACCTTTCTCAAGTGCAAATGCCTGGATAAACATCCTGCTAATCCCAGTTTAGTTATGTAACCTCGGTCAATAATTACACTTGGCGTGCTTATAAAACTGAAGCCCCATGTCTCGTGTGTGGTGCAGACACATGAGACCAGAGAATTGATTTGGAAGGTAAACAGGAAATCTCAGCAAATGGTAGCACACAGTGCAAAGTATCTGCTATAGAGTTAGCTGGAGATTGTTGCCCCTTCCCCGGACAACCACTGCAGAGTTAGTAAGAACAGAAAAATGCATGGATTTTTCCCAAAGTCATAAAAAAAAAAATACACCTTCCCAGTGTTGTTTTTAAGGATGACTGTCTTAGGTGAAAAGACTTTTAAGATATGACCTTTGTAGTTGAGGGCTGTATGTATTTCAGTTATAGTATTAGCGTTGCCAAGTCTGTTTAAATTTAAACATACTGTGATAATGGGTGTTGATAAAATTAATTGCCAACTCCTCAGTGGGTGCCAGGCACTTATTTTCATAGGGAATTGAAATGCTAGGAAAAAGAATCCATATAACTTTCCTATTATATTCTGAGCTTTTAATAAAAAGCACTGGGAGTACTATATGATTCTGTGGAGCATATTCTGGGTTAAATAAGAACTATCCTTGGTGTGAAAGCAACTATTGATCTCTTTGAAGCTTATCTGTTTTGGGAGCACTGTTCCCCTAAAGGCACTGTTGAATTACTTCTTGAATGACATATTTGAGTATACTGGCTGTGTCTTTTATTTTTTTGAAACCATTCCCATCATCAAATATATTAGATGATTTAAGTTGCAGGATTCTTAAATTTCCTGCTGTTGTGGGAAAGCTTAAACTCATCATGGATGTAAGTCTGGGCAGAGCCACATAAGCAATGGGCTTATGGGTGGGGGGAAGGAACAGTCAGGGTAAACTGAGCAGCTGGTGTAAAATAGGACTTTTGTGCATGTTTAATGGAAACCAAACTTGTTTTCAATCAGCACAAAATGTTTCATTTAATAAATACCTTTGAAATTTTGAAATTAGGAGGTTTAGATTTCTTAAGTATTCCCTTCCTTGGGGTTTGACCAGGGTCACTGGCAATCTAAATTACTCTGAAGCTCTCTTCCCCCTCCACCCGTCACCACTATTGAGTCAAAACTATTTGGTAAATTTAATCCCGAATAATTTTGTTTTCCATTAAATTGTTTTGTGAAAGATAGACCGCTTGTTTGGTGCAGGCTGTGTTTTCCTAATAGTGAATGTGAATGAAGGATTGAAGCAGGACTGTGCTGCTGAAAAGAGTGTCAATACAGTGGGTGGATGATCAGAAGTTAAGATGAGATGACGCTTACAGAGCTATTTCCGTAGCTGTTGCTGTTTGGCACAGATTTGCTGGAAATCAATGACAATTATATCAGTGTTTTATTTGGCCCTGTGCTGCTGGTTTTTTTTTTTTTTTATATATATATATATATAACCAATAAATTCATCTGAGTCTAAAAATAGTTTTAAATTTAAGCTTGAGTTATTTTTATATGCTGCAACTATAATAGTTTCCCTAATTTTGGCATTCTTTTTTGTATTGAAAAAAGTAACCCCACTGTTAACATGTTACCAAGATTTCTGCACTCAAAGGTTGCTTCCCCCTAGAGTCTCCTTTCGTCTGGAAGATGACATATATTAAAATTTTATAACAGTTCCCATTAGTTCCAATGTTATAATCCTGGGATCAGTCTGACTGCCCTTCTTCGTAGCCTGTCAAGTGTGATAAATGCTTGAGAGGAGCAATAAAGAGATTGGAATTGGATTCACTCTTACAAGCCAGGCCTGTTTGCGTGCTCTAAACCTGGCCGCCGTTGTGCTGATAAGGCTCCTTGCACAGCAGGTGAGGCGCTGCCTGCGGATGTAGGTGACTGCAAGACGGTAGCCCTAACGTCTTTCACATCCTATTCTGCTCCTGGTACACAAGTCAAAAGAAATCATCTTGTCTCGGTGTGAGTGCGCACAGAAAACCCTTCCCAAGGTTTCGCTTTGACTGGGTGCAAGAAGACTGGCCTGTAGGGAGGCTGAGATGGAGGGAGGAGGTTCAGAGGTACTGGCAGTGTTTCTCTAAGGCAGTCTAAAGAACCTGGATGGGTTAATAGTAGTGGTGGGAGTGGGCTTGAGAGCACAGGCCAGAATCCTGCTTTCCTTCAGACACAGTAAATAGAGGGCTCTGAAAGAATTACCCGTGAATGAAAGATGGGATTTCGGGTGTTTCCATCAGAAAGCTTTAGATAAGGTCAATGCAGTTATTTTTTCCTGCACACTTACCATGTAGTAGCTACCCCAACCGACCGGTGCCTGTGGTCTCTATTTCAGTGTGGGTAATAAGCTGACTAATTTAACGTGGGGAGAGTCACTAAATTCACACTGAAATTATAGGATTTTTTTTCCCAAACAGCATTAATTTTCCTAATTGCTTGCATATTTTTAAAACGTTAGTGTCCTGCTAGGTTTACATTCCATCTATTCATCAATAATATTAAGGGGAGTAAAAACACGGTAGCTAACAAATGACCATTTTCTTTTAAGCCTCCATAAAACGGGTGTTCCTTGTCACGACCTTTCCAAAGAACATTCAAAGGGGTGTTTGAAAACTGTATTATATCTTGCTTTGTGTTTGGGAATAAGCTGGCCTCTGGGCCACCTCTTTAACTGGGAAGATGTTTCCTGGGCCAGACCTCTGTGATGGTACCTGTCTGCGTGAGCTCCTCCTTTTTACTTGCTATAAGAAAAGCTGAACTGTCAAATACCTTAACATTAAAAAGAGTTACTGAGTTTATGCCACAGTTGTGAAGAGGTTGGATAGGTCCGATTGCTACCATTTGATGTGGCCCCGTGTGGACTGACTGATAGCCCAGTGCTTCTCGGGGTGTAAGCGTGTCAGGCACCACCACAAAACTTGTGACAGTTCTGGCATAGGAGATACTGTTTTCTCATATGATATCATTGCCTGACTGCTTTGGCTTGTGGGCTTTTGTTGTTGAGTTTGGATTTTGGGGAGCGGGCGAAAAGAGGGGGTTAGGACGTTTCTTGCTTCGTGCAGCCACTAAGTTTGCCCAGCAAAATAAGCAAAAATGGCAAGTGACTTCTGGCTCGTCCTCCGCTTCTGTATCTATAAATAACTGCAGACCTGCAACCTTCTGTTCTCACGGATAAATGAATAATTAAAAAAAGAGGAAGACGCATAGATTAAATTAGGCACTTAATTTCTTCAAAGTATGGAGAGCCTTTCGGTGTCCTGTGCAAATTGATGAGTCACAGGCAATTATTTCAGGCAGTAAGACCAGTAAAAGTTCATCTTGAGGGATGATGAAAGTTAGTGTCTCATTTTAAAGAATGAAAAGTACCCACAAGCTTTGGGGAGTTGACTGCTTGTCTTCTGCTGTCTTGGGGAGGGGGAGAGAAATGACTCCCTTTAACGTAGGCATGATTTGATGTTAATAACCTCAGATGTGATGCCGCTTCAGAGCGGATATTGTTCTTGCACTGTGCTGTGTTACCTTCGGAAGCCGTGACCTGGGAAGGTGCTGTTGCTCTACACGCCCTTACACCGATGGGGAGCGCGCCGCGCCGTCTCCGTGCCATCCAGCTGGGCTCGCCGCAAGATGTCCTGCTCCGTTTCTGTACGACTCTGATAACTTCTATAGTGGAGTTGATGTTCTGCACCAAATGATGCCTCCTAACTATAAAGGGCCTAAAAACACCCCTCAACTTTGGTTCCAGAAAAGTGACATTTTTATACTTTTTAAAAATAAAATGCAGTGCTCTTTTGAGCAAAAATAGGCTTTCTGTGTTCTAGAGAATTCAGTCTTCTGTTTCAACCCAAAAAGGTTAATATAAAAAGCACATTAGACTGGACTGGACACTCTGAGCTAAGGTTCTTGCCCAGGCTATGTATGTGTCTTTGCATCCCCCACCACTTGAACTCCGGGGCAAAGCTGCAGGGATTAGGCCAGGATTTGTGTGTGGTGTCTTCTCCCGGAGCTTCTAGACTTCCTGCTGCTGCCACTTGTGCTCGCTTCTCCTCTCTTGTCAGAATGAAGCAAGAGCTGTGTACAGGGAAAGAAACAGCAACAACAAAATGAAACTGTTGTGCAAGGGATATCAGAGAGGCTGGCAGCAGAACAAGGAAACTGGATGTGAATTTGGTCTTGTTAAATTGGATGAAGAGCAGAGATCGAAACCAAGCTAAGGGTAGAAGAGACAGGATAGGGAGAGGTTGTAGAAAACAGTGTAGGAGGGATGAGTAAAGAAGCTGTGTTTCTTTCTGAAGACTGCAATGGAACTTAAAATTTTGCATTTATTTATTTATTTACCATTGCTGTACATCTAGCACATACAGCAGAGCTCCTGATTTAAAAATAAATAAATAAGACAACACCTCCCCACGATAGATACCTCACTGCATAGCATGCAGCTATCATCAGGTAGTTAGCCATACTCTGGTGTGCCCGGATGGGGACGTACCTGAAAGGGGATGGTTGAAGCTCCATGGCACAAACAGAGACCGTGCTTGCAGGCTACATCTTGTCAGAGTCTTTACTTTGCTGTGCTCTGCGGAAGAGGAGAGTCTATGGCTGCTCTCAGCTTCTGCATTAGCTTGAAAGACAGATGTCCACATAGCCACAAACTCGGTCTTCCTGAAGCCTTGTTTGTAAGTGTTTGGTACCATCAAATGTTTTCTGGAATGGATTGGCTGTTTATACTTTGCTTTCTAATTTAGAATTACATAATTTATGAAATATGCCAGATATAAATCTCAGCCTCCCCTTTTAAAAATACAACTCACAGTTAAAGTGGCAAAGCCAAACACTTATGGATTGGGAAATGCCAGGAAAAACAAACAAACAAACAAACAAACAAAAACCTAAGTGGGGCCATTGTTGTTTTAGGGGCAAACTTTACTGCTCCTTTTGAGTATACGGAGTTATAGCTGGCTCGTGCCATGGCTTTCTTGCACCAGATGCTGCAAAATCCTGTGCCACAGGGACTCTGCTGCCTCAGTTCAATGCCTTGCATTGAATTCAGCAGGCTTTGGAGCAGGCTGAGAATTCAGATAATATTTGGCCTGTGATTTCTTCCTCCTCTGACCTAACTGATGGCAAGACACGTCAAAGGTCCACTTCAGTGCAGACAAGTAGCCTTGTCTTTTAGAAAGTCTCTTTTTCTTTGTTTCTCAGAGCCAATCATAAGAGGAAAAAAAAAGTATTTTATTGGTGTTTGTCTAGTTGGTTCACTGTTCATTTGTGTTTTTATGCAATTTATTAGACTTTTCCTGTGGAAAAAAAAAAGGACATGAGCAGTAAAGATTTATGTTCCAATCTCTTAATGTAATTTACAGTGTTGTAAATGATCTATAACTAGGTGAAAAATCAATTTCTGCCATAACCAAGGGAATAGCAAAGACCAAAGCATTTGGTAGCACAAACTGTATGTAACAGTGATGGAAGAGTCATAGCACTTCAGTGTTAGGATGTCACTGGAGAACGTGTTAAGGATTTGAAAATCTGCATAGCTCTATTCCTATCCTTTAGTCAAAGGATATTAATGTAAAAGAGAAGATAAATTCATTTTGATTTGCTTGGAAAATGGTAATTGCCAAGAGGTGTATCATCTGACCTGTGTCCCATTCCCATATATCTCTGGCAAAATTACTGTAAGGATCTGATCTTGTTCAGTGTGCAGCAGCCCTTCTAGGGGTAATACTCTCAAATCAAGTCACCTCAGTAAATGAGAGAAGTCTCTGTCTTGGAGAGTCCTTGGAATCCTAAAGAAACACTGAAGAGATACCATTTTGGAGCCATGAAATAATTATAACTGAGCAAATAGTTTTGAATGGATACTTGATAAAATGGATTTTTGTCTCTCCCCTCTGCAGAGTATCCGTGAAGAAGGTGGTAATGTGCCCAGTGTGTTTGCTGTTCAATAAAATTTAAGTAGCAAACAACATTCTTCAATAAATATCGATTTCCATTTTTGTTATGTAGTTGTAACTAGATATTTCTGCATTCTGATTTGACCTTGTGTGGCCAAAATCTCACAGAGAGTGGATTTTCTTTCAGTAGCATAGAAGGGGCCTCCTTTAACAGTGTTTTGTTGTTTGCTGCTCTGAAACTTCCTCACTTTTGTGAGGAATGAGGAGGCCTGTTGTAATTACGATCTATAGCCACCATCACACAGCCTGCAGTCTGCTCCAAAAGGGTGGAGTTTAACCTCCCTGGATCTAGCTGACTCCACATTCCGGAGCGGTGTTCACCCCTCTTGGCAGCCTAGTGCTTCCCAAGGCATCTCCAAGCGCCCGTTCCTGTCAGAGGTGGCGAATGCCGGTGCCACGCAGTGTGTGTCCCCTGAGCTCTGCCTCTTATCTATTAAAGACAACCCTGGAGCAGCAAACTTCTCTGTCCTAAGCTGGCAATGTGAACAACTTTGTATGGCTGCCAAAAAAATTTTAAAAAGGAGATTTGGAAGCTGCCCAAGGAAGATAAAGGATGGAAGGGATCTTTGAGAGTCAGGGCGATATGTTTGGCAAAGAAAAATAAATACAGTGGGTGAATCAGAAGTGTACGGTTTGCTGAAAGTTTCACAAGAACTGCTGCTTACTCTGATTTTTGAGGGGGAATGTTGGATTCTGCCCTCTTTGGGGTTTCAAAACAAAATCTTAAATACAAAATCTTTTAAAAACAAAGAAATGCTCACAGTCTTTCTTGATGACAGGTCCTAATTTTGATGATAAGTTGCCTGTTTAGTACCAGGCAAGATAAGGTCAGACAACTGGCTAACCCGGACTGGATGGAAGTTTTTCCTCCTTTCCAGTCAATGCTTGTTTTCTTCTCATATGAGCTAATTGGCTGCTGGTTGTTAGTCAGGTAATAGAGCTTTGCAGATTGTTTGATA
>VZSV01000038.1:3453835-3501896 GCA_013398735.1 Nothocercus julius | reverse complement strand
CTTCACAGGTTTTTAGGAAATATTTTCTGCTTCTCTTTGGGCAGGAAAACTTATATGCAGGCTTTGACATAATTCTAAGGGTCGTGTTAACTCCCCGTTGGCAAATGGGGAGAATAAAAATTAAATTTTGGTGACCTGAAGATTTTATATTGGTGTTAGGGAGGTTTGAGACTTTTGTTTTGAGAAGACTAGAAAACAAATGACAAGGAAAAGATTTCAAAAGTAAAAAATGAAAGCTAAAACTGTAGAAAATACAGCTTCTGCTCTGAGCTAGTTTTTTGATTATTGCTTTTACTACTGAGGAAAGGCCAGCATAGATGAGCCAGGGAGGGCTCTGGCAATTTTGCAAATTAGAACCTGTCTAGCAAATAACAAAACTGTGACATTGTTAACAGACAGACTGGTGCAGGTGAATGAAGGCTTTTAGTTTCCAAATATCTTTGGGTTTTCCTAAACAATTTTTTGTAACGCACAGATTTGAAGTCCTTACATCTCAGGCACCGGGCTGATGTGGAGACACTGTTTTTTGTTTCTGTTTTTTTCCTCCCTAGAAAACTGCTGAGTTCTCAACATAGTCTGGCCTGTGCAATAAGAAGCTGTAACTGTAAAGGGCAGCACATGTAGAGAGAAAACCTGAGAAACAAGGAAGATTAATACCTCCATAATTGCAATTTTGATTAAAGTTTTAATTTTAAAATATTGCAGACGGAAGTTATAATCAATTTGAAATACTTCGGGGATTAAATATTTCACTTCCTCAGTGCAATCTTTGAACATAGTGGTGGAAAACAAAAGAGCCCTCCAGATACTATATGTCTGAGTTAATATGTTCACTGTCTGAATGGAGTTATTCATGAACTCCAGAAATACCAAGGAGTAGAAGCAGTTTTAAACAAATGATGTAAACATCTTCCTTACTTATCACTGTGTTCTAAGAAGCCACTTTTCTCCTCAGAAGTCTTGTTAAAACAACCCAAATTAGACCCACGCTTCTCTGTGTTATCTTTCCTGTGTGCCCGTTACAGGAATGCCTGGGAAGTATTAGGCCCCATAAGAGACACTCGTCTCTGTATTAATAGTTGCTCTCTAGGCAGTGGGTTAATGAGGGACCGTGGGAGCTCATAGGTTTGTCTGCTGAACCAAAGCTGTGATGCATCCTGTAAACAGCTTCATATGTGAAACTCTTAGTGCTTGTTGTTTAAGGTATTGTCTTTTAAACCCTGTTTTCTGCCCATAGCATCAAGGAAATGGTAGTGATCCTTTTCCTTCTTTCTCCTAAATTGCTTTAACTGAGTTAACTGAATGTGTTCTTCAGATTTTTATCTGCCAGCTGAGTTGGTGAAGTCCCAGAGAGCCCTGAAAAGATCTGAGGCTGAGGTTTCTTCAGTGTTGAGAGGAGAAGGCAAAAGGGAGGTGAGGATGATCTTAGTGCTGCCATCAGTCATCTCACAGGAGGGTATAGAGAAGCAAGGAAGACTCCTTTTGGAAGTACAGTGATAAAATGAGTGGTATCAGACTATTCCAGTAACTCCAGTAAGTTCTTCACAGGGAGAGTGGTCAGACATGGCTGCAGAGGCCCGGAGAGGCTGTGGGATCTCTGTCCTTGGAGATGTTCAGGACTCAGCTGGACAGTGTCCTGAGTAGTCTGCTCTAACTGGACCTCCTTTGAATTAGCAATTGGAATAGAGAGCTCCAGAGATCCCTTCTGAACTAAATTAGTCTGAGACAATTTCTATGCACTGAATGTGCAGTAGTGCACACTTTATCCAGAGCAATATTTTGGACATAACTTTTTTCTGAAAAGATGGCAGAAAAACAGTAGCATGTTTGGAATTAAATAATTCCTTTGGGATATAAACTGTCCAACATAATGTGTGAATATTCAGGTTGCTCTGAGATTTATCATGGAAAACTTCTCATGTGGAAGTGTTGCCTCGATACACACCTAAGGTGGAAAAGATAAAGTACTTAGCACAGATGGAGAGAATATAAACTGCTCAGAAGCTGGAAAAAAAAGGAAAAACTAAGTTGAAACTTTATATCTGAAGTAGTTGCTTTTTAAAAAAAAAAAAAAAAAAAAAAAAAGTAAAAAATGCAGTAATTTCTTGACTGCAACAGTTCTCTTAACGTGTTGCAAAGTGCCCATGTACCTGACAAGTGGAAATTAAGATCCTGCACAAAGGATAATTCAGCTAGAAAATTTATTTGCATGCCAGGTTTTCTAGCTTGTGTTAAGTCTCATAATAAGAAGTAGGATTTTCGTCCTGTAACTATTAAATCTTTGTACCCTTTCTGCCTCCAATTAAGTTCACGTTTAAGATATCCCTCTTTAGGTGCTTCATTTAATAACATATTACACAAGTGAGTCATTTGAAGAATTCTTCAATGAAGTGTAGAAGTGATTTTCCTATAACACACCAGCAGATTACTTTGATGTATTATTCTAACTTAATATTCTGTTTCAATCTTTGTTGATGTATTTACTCCAAAGTTAAAGCAATTTAAAGCAGTGATGTGACTGCATATTCAGTCTCATTACAGAGCTGGTGCAGCAACAGTTTAACACCTGGTTATTGTATAACCTCTTTCTTGCAGGGGTAGAAATAATAGGTAAAATTTGCATCTTTGCTCCACAGCATAAATAAGGTCATTCATCATTTGCTAGGTCAGTTCCAATTGCTGTAGTGATTGTAATTGGCAGCCAGTGCTTCTGACTGACGAAATAACAAGAAGATACAGAAAGGGCAGATGTTTTCACAAGGTGTTAGAACTTTATAGTACATCTTTCCTTGGGTGCCCAAGGCCAGTTTTGAACAGCACAGACCTATCCGAAGAAGAAAGGGAGGAAAATGTCTACTAGGTTATTGAAGCACTTCAAAATTATTGAGGATATACTTTTGATATTGGGATAATATGCATTTATGACAAATCATGCTCTTTAGCTTTCCTCATTTTTGTTTTCTTGTTTATTTTTCCTCTTCTTTGAGCAACTTTGTCTATTGGAAGTCCTGGCAACAGACAAGAAAATAAAAGGTAAATCTGCTAGCATTGGGGAACCTTGGGTTGCATACTCTTTAAAGCTTTTCTAAATCTTCTGCCTGGATTCCCCTTCACTTGTGTAAACTTGTCATGGAATGAGTGGGGGGGGGGGTGAGTGACACAATGCACTTCACTTGTGGGAAAGAAATAGTAAAAGGTTTTATTGATAATGAAAATGGTTTCATGAGGTTCTATAGCAAGGTCGCTTATTGTTTACTGCATGGAGGTTCAAGCTACACACAGAATTATTAAGGACACCCTCCCATTGGGTCACAAGGTCAGATTGGACCCCCTTGCTTTCCAAACTCCTTCTGAGAGGAGTCTGGGTGCGGCTGGATCCAATCCTAGTCCCAGACCTGGTCAACGGTTTACGACTAAGGGATTTGTGCACAGTTACAAAGTAAAGTTTGCAAGTTCGGAAAGAGAGAGAGCGCACCATAGTCACTGGTCATGGATCTCTAGTGGCAAGGATCTCTTAACCCTGAGGAGTGTCCTTGAGAGGCACCCCTGCCCAAAGGGAGATCCTGGCGTGCAGCCTGCTGTCGTGCAAGGAGAGCTCAATGGGCTCAAAGAGAGCTCCTGCTGTCCCCTATTTATGGGATAAGATGATTGACTTATAGTCATTCTTTCAATTCAGAAATGACTTTTGGCTGGTGTATGCACACTTAGCCTTATCTCCCCATCAGGATGCAGCCATCAGGACTGTTACTGATGGTTAATGTCCGAGTGAGGGAAGAAATCAGGGAGGCAACTACCAGGATCAGCTAATGGGGTAGTTAACACCTGAACAGGGCTACATGTGAGAAGTCAGGTCGAGCTGGGGAAGGAGCACATCCGTCACAAAACTGAAGCGTATTCATGCATCAAAACAAACAGTTATACGAAGTTACAATAACACTGTTCTTGAAAAGTCATGGAAAAAAAATCTCTGTCATCATTGGACCTGTCTGCACTGGGTCAACGCAGAGCAGGGATAAGGCAGATAAACACAGAGCATTTTTTACATATCTTGACTATTTGAAGTATTCAAAGAACAATCTGGTTGTCACATCAATGTTTGTACGGGGATATTACCGTTATTGTCAATATGTATGTTGGCTAATTGTAGAAATGCATGTGTAGAGCCTGATGGCTTTTCTTTTAGTTTTAAAGTTAAAAAGCAGACAGAAGTACTTAAAGAGAGAAGCGATTGCTTTGTGCTCTTAACAGTGATCAGGTTGTAGCATGCTGTTAGTTTTGTTTTCTTTAGTTTTTGGCAGCTTTTGGGGGTGCTTAGAGCCCAGTTTAGTCATCACAGGTTCTTTGTTGTATCATAGCATGTCTGCCAGGACTTCTTCATGGGTTTCTACTGTTCTCTAGTATGTCTTTGGGAATGTCAATCTCTCCATGAACTGAACAGTTCTGGGCAGGCTTGTTTCAGTGTTTCTGCTTTCTGGGGGTGAGAACAAGAATGTGTTGGTAGATGTTCTTCTCAGTAAGGTGTGGGGTGTGCAGCATGTGTGAAGGGAATGGCAGGCACAACCAGATGTTGCAGATTTGCACCTTTATTTTTTCCAGAACTCTAAGCATCACTTGTAAGGGAAGTGCTGACAGCTCCCTTTCTCAAGCTGATAGAACTTGTAACTATTTTTGATGTTTCAGACAACCAGCAACTTGGATATTCACCTATGAGTATGCTCAAGTAAAATGTTTATTTTCTTTCCTCCGTCCTTTGCGTATGCTATCACAGCTATCCTTACTGTCAGGATTATCTTCTCTCTGCATTCACCTGGTCAATGTGCCCTACTTGCTCGTGGTGGTCTGTGCTGCTATGCCTTGTCTATATGGTCTCCCTGACATTTTACCGCTGTGGTGTATGTGTGTTTATCAACAGTACAGGAACATTTCTTTTTGGGAGATCAATCGTATTTGTCCTTTCTCCAGAGAAAGCTTGGGGGCTTATGTGTTGTCTCAGGTTATAGTCTTCATAGTTCATGTAGTGTTCTCTCTGTTTCTGAGTGTGCTTTCACTGCAAAATATTTACCGAGCATCCACAGTGCTCTTGATGTACCACCGTGCAGAATTCACTGCGTGCTTAGCAGAGCAAAGAATGCCGTGGAATTAGTGTTCGGAGTGGTGAGTGCAGTCATGCCGGTGCAGGTATAGAAGGATCCCTTTCCTATCAGCTGGTTGATGGTTGAAAATAATGTTCACTTTTAAGCTAAATTCACACCCACCTTGGGCTCTCACTTTTTTTTTTTTCTTTCTTTTTTTAGTGCAAATGATTTTTAAAGAGTATAGATTCTTTTCAAGGAGCACTGTTTTGACACAATAAATGACTTAAACTCCTCAAATGCATTTCCTGGAAGGCACAGTCTTAAAAATGTTAGAGACCAGCAGCTCTGCAACACAATTGCACAATGTTACCTGTTCATAAAGATAAATCCTTCAATGAAACTCATTGGGCTTTATCTGATGTGTAATGGATCCTTGCTTTTACATTATTTTCCCCCTTGTACTGATACAAAAGAATGTTTTGAACAACTGACGACTGACTGCCAGTTGAAATTTCCTGTCCTTAAACTTCCTACAACAGTTGATGAATGAGTTTCTGCAAAGCAGCTGCGGTAGAGAATTATCAATTTTGCAGGTTTGGAGAGAAAACCCAGGAATCCCTTTAAACTTTCAGGTCACAGAGCATGATGTCTTGGATAGTCTGACCACTGCAATTATTGTGAAGTGGGAACATCTGGCAGGGATTTCAACACCATCCTCTTGCATCCCTTCTCAGCGGAGTGCCGTCGCTTTGGGGTTCTTGGGGCTGCTTTCTTGCTGTTGCTTTGAATAGCAGCTGCAGTGGGTGGCTCGCTATAAATTTGTCCTTTAAAGACAGATGAATGTAGGTGAAGCCCTGTGCAATATGTGGCCAAATCTTAAGAGTTTGCTTAGTTGTTTGCTTAGCGTGAACTTTATGAAATGATCTCTTACTGGGTAGTATTGCCAAGATCAGCAAGTTTTATACTCTTATTTTGTATACCTGTTGGCAGTGGAACTTCTTCCAATACTAATGACAAAACTTCTTATTGGATTTTACTGCATTTCTGTGTGCATTATTTAGGAACTGAAAAACTGCCCCACTCCCACCACATAGAATTATAGAATTATAAAGGTTGGAAAGGACCTTTGGAAATCATCTGATCCAGCCCCCTGCACACGCAGTGTCACCTAGAGCCGTATGCACGCACACACACAGAAACTCCATAACACCCAGCAGAGATGAATTATTTTACTTTTTTGTTGACCATAAATGCTAACAAAGGCTGAGGGTGACATTTGGATTTCACCAGGAAAGCACAATTGCTGCGTATGTTCATAGGGTTGGGGTTTTATTGTTGTTGTTTTGAGATGGAGTCTGTAGCAGTATGGCAGGGGGTACAGATAAATCTCCATTTATCTGTCTCCAGTCAGATAAACCTAGTGAAAACAAATCTAGAAAGGAAATGAACCCTTGAATTAAAAGTGCAATTTGGCTGGCAGAGTTGCTTGTGCTTTAGGGTTTCCTCGTGCCCGCGGTTGGAGCCGCTGTACGTCCGGATGTCCGGCCACCCTGGCTGCTAGGAGGCCAAACAGGTAGTGCCAGTTTGGCCTCGGTTACGTGGGTGCCTGCAGCCACCAGGCAGAGCAGGCCCATGCGCAGGCTGTTCACGACCTGAGGGGGCAAGTGTGTTTGGGCAGCAACTACTGTGGAGCGAGAGTGACTCCTCACAGCAGTGTTGGGCCCTCTTTTGCTGGCTCCTCTCCCACCTGATGGTCACAGCAGCCTTAACTTTAAGGCACAGTCCTAGTTTAGGCTGAGCTTGGTCTCAAGAGTATTCTTCAGTAGCCAATAAAACCCATTTTGGTCACACTGCTAAGAGGCCTCGAGCCAACTTTCCATAACTTTACTTACTGTTGGCATTGCGAATGCAGAAACTGAGTGACAAATTGGAAGTTCTTCCTCACTTTCATTCTTGATGTTCCTGTCTTTGGACTAGAGGCAGAAACCAGCTTTTTCTTCTAGGATCATTTTCAAGCTGCAGGAAAAGCCGTTATAGCCATCTGTTGAGTAAAATGAGCAGTTTGCAATATGCTGTGTTGGTAAATGCATAAACTCTTCCAAGCATTATATGTGTTTATATACATACTTCAGGGTAATTGAGTATAACTGAGGAATGCAAATTGCATTTTCATTTCCTTGTAGCTGGTAGTCGGTGTGGCTTTGCAAAGTCAGTAGTAGGATATTATCATTTCAAATGCATTTTAAATGTGTGTAGATGATGATGTGAGGATTAACACAGTAAAGTTTTGGACTCTATCCTTCTTGTTCAAAACTGCTTAGATTTTTCAAAACAATTATTTTGTCCCAAATATATTCTGAAGGCTCTCAGCTGGGAAGGTTTGATGGCAGAATTGTGACTATCACCCCTCAGAGTGCTGATATCATTTCATTTTCTTCCATTTTTTTCTATCTTGAAAAGTATGGTGAAAGAGAAAGAGTGGGATTAAGCTTTTTTTTTTTTTTTTTTTTTCTTTTTTTTTTTTTTAAGAGTCTCAAAAAAGTAACTGAACTACAAGGCTTCAGAGTTTATCTTATTAAGATGAACACTTTTGTTTTCCCTACAATAACTGTGATTTTGAAAAGGAGAAAACATATCCTTATAGTGGATACATTTTTTTTTTTTTATTCCTGTATCTTTTTGATAATTGCTTAGTGCCAGCAGTGAACTGAGATGGGAGAAGTTTAAGAACATCTTACTGGTTTTTAGTGATAAGTAAATATGTATCACATGTTAGGACACTGTTAAGTTGATCAGAGAGAGATTCAATTACACTTTAGTGATTTACAGGCCTTATGTATTACTTAGCTGCAGGCGTGGTATGTAAATCCATGCTTGCAGTTTAGACCCGGTGCTTCCATATAGTGAGCTGCTTTATTGTGAAACTGCAGTCATACTGAGACAAACTTTTTACAGGATCACAAACTTTTCTGTATAGCAATATCCTGTCCCCATACTTGCATCTGCCTCTGTAAAAATCATAGAAATAGCCGTACAGTGGGCTCCTGAGACCCAGTACTCAATCTCATACTCATATCATGTATCTCCTCAGCAATCTAAATTTTACGGGGACTTCTTGTTATTCAGTACTGAGCATAAAACCTAAGGACTTGGAAACATGTTGTTATAGGATGGTATGAACTTCCACGTTTCTTTCCTCACTTCTTTCAAAACATTTTTAACAATTACTGCTGTGAGAGAAGGCTCTCCATGTCAGTTCTAAAGGCTTCGAAAATAGAAGTGAAATTAAAAGAAATCACTTTGTTTTATGTTTTCTTGAACAAAATATGAAAGAGGGAACACGAGCTATTTAATGGTTTTGTCTGGCAGCTCTGAGCTTCGAGTGAAGGTTTTGGAGAGGGTATTTAAGGACACAAGGCTGGGGTGAAGGGGACGGCAGTGGGGCTAGCTGTTACAGTGTGATAGGATATAGATGAGTCAGTCTGTTTTCTCTCTGCCTTCTACACTGTTATTGTGTGTTATTTTTTCTCTCTTCCCTCCTTTAACTGAAATGAAGTTGTATAGTTAAGGCAATCTTCTGTCATATGTTAGGTGTCTGAGTTTCTCATCAGTGACTTTCCTGTAGCCCTTTGTAACTGAGCCAGCTGGATCTATGGTAACGAGTCCTTTTGAACTGTCAGTATTTCTGTATTTCCTATACCCTGCTAGCGCTTTGTTCTGAACCTTCTCCTCTTCTGTCCAAGCAAATTACACCAAAATAACACTGCTGGAGATTCTCCAGATCTCTTTTACTTTCTAAATTTATTATTAGTGCTTATTTTGTGAATGAGGCCTTTCAAATTTATGTAGGTATAACTTGATACAATCCTCGTTAATCGTTGTATGAGCCAGAGAATCAAAGGCGACACAAAGGGAAGGGGTAAAAATCCTATTTTTAATTTTGTGAACTATTCTGTGGGAGGGGCTGGCTAACCTATGCACTTTTCTTTCCATAGTAATTTATATTCTAATTAATTTTGACAACTGGCATTTTGTCTTTATTAGCTGTGATCATTTAAACTTTTGCAGCAATTTATAAGGCCCTTGATGTTGTTAATTCATTTTTGTTGTTTTTAGGAGGAGAGTCTTATGCAGTGATTAGAGACACAGCTGACAATCAGGATTCTGTGGGTCAGTCCAAGATAGGCAACTGAGTTGTGTTTAAGATACTGATTGGTAGCCACAAATAAGTTGGGTAAAACACTTTCCAGATGTGCACAGGGAAAAGCCAAGAGGCCACAGCCTCCTCTCCTTGGCATGACCTTCCTGAGCTACTGTCCACTGTTCTCTTTTTGCAGCTAAGATTTTGGTCCAAAGCCCAGATTTTTTTCCATGAGGGTGAATGTTATTTTCTTTGTTTGATCCGTAATCCTGAATCACTGGCATATATTCACGGTAAAGATGCCTGCTCTCTGTGCTGTCGCACTGGGCTCTTTCTTGCTTATCTGAGGCCTTGTGCAAGCTAGGTGTCTTAGCAGGTTTGTGAGTGAGCTCATTTAATTAATTCATTTAATGAATTTGCTGAATCAACATGAGCCCGTAGTCTGGTGTAATATGTCTTCCCACCTACAGCCACCTGCGCAAAGCTTATTCTGTGCCCACAAAGACTAACAGGAGGGAATGGGCTTTGCTCTGCACAACCAGGGGAGTCTTGATGAGTCAGAGTAATCCAGTGAGACCGGGAATTCCCAATCACAAATTCCTTAAAGGAAAATGATTGTTGGTCTCAACTGTCAGTGATTTCCTACAAGGATATTGGCCTGTATTCTGATGGAGTTGAACAGGTAACTAAAGAGAGGAATTCTTTTTAAATTTGTCCACCTGAACATCCAACAGTCTCATTCGTTTTGTGTCTCTCTTTTTTAATTAAAAAAAAAATCTTCCTGTTACTGTGCTTTGTGTCACTTAGTTTTGCTACACAAAATTATGATAGAAGCACAGAAAATCTTGAAGGCCTGAGAAACATATATTGAAACCACTGGGTATGTTCAGTGAAGTGTGGGTTGAGTCCCAAGAGACAGCTCTGACATGTTGCAACCCTCCGTGCCTGATGATTATTTTTCATTATTGTGTCGCTAAATAATAAAATACGCAGCAGAAAGATGTGATCTCTTGGGGTTGGAAACCACCAAACAGAACCCCTGTATTGAAATCAGTGGGTGGTTTTTCCCACTGACTTCTGAGGATCTGAGGTCAGACCGTGTAAGAAAGTTTATATATTGCTTTACAAACTGCATTTTATTTATGCAGATTGTCCTTAGCAATTGAAGTTATTGATTGCACCTAAAAAAATGGATGTCACTACTTCTACCTTTCATTTTGCTAGTTTTAACACAAAGTGAGACTCCAGAAAAAAGCTAGAGAATATTGTATTTCTAGTCCTACAAGAGTTGCAATTCTTAATAGTGTGGAAAGGTGGGTTTCAATCTGTTTCAACATGTGGAGCACTAAATGTTTTCCAGCAGAAGCTCACAGTCCTAGTTTATGAATTTTAATCTGCTGACAGTGGACTTGTTTTTCATATTTAATTTTACAAGACCATAAAGCCTTGAAGAGCCCCTAACTCTAGGTTCAAAGCCCTCTATTTAGAGAGTTCAGCTGCTCCTGTATTCCAAAGGCTGAATGTCTCTCCTGCCTATAATTTATAAATAGGCAGCAGTTAGTGCTACAACTTCCAGTGCTTATAGGTGTTGCCCTAATGTGAAGGGGTCACAGGTCTTGTGTCATACAACCCTACCATCAGCATTTCCCACTGCTGCCTAGACTGTCAATATCATTTAGCTCTTCAGAAGTGGAGTCTTGGTGGTTACTAGTGCAGAAGCATAGACATACTGTGGGCTCCTTGTCATTCCTTCTTTCCATTATCAGGACACCAGTGAAACAAATGATTCAGATGCAGCCCTCAACATATGGCAACAGGAAACCTCCAACCTCACAATCCATCTGCTTGTACTTTGATCTGGAGTACAGGTTTCTAAGTAACAAGCCCTATTTCCAAATGCAGGATGCAGTAGTTACTGTCTTCAATCTCAGCATGTTTCCCATTTCCTACCCATTTATGATAAGAACTAAAGGTGAGGCTGAGCGGGGGTGCTCCCCTGCATCTTTACAAGAGGCTATAGAGAAGCTTGCAGATAAACTTCCTGAGATACATGTACTTGCTGAGGTTGTGTGCAGGAAAGCAAAATGATAGATCAGACAGGAGGAAATCTGCAATTTGGCTTCGGGTAGTGTTAGATTTATTTCAGGGAAGAGCCCAAGGAGCCTGCTTAGAATTTTGTGTTGTGGCTCTCCAAGTGCTGATGTGGGCTACTGTTTTGCAACAACTTTCCCCAAATCTCTTAAAAATGTCAAAAGAACCCGGTTTCTATTAAATAAGCTCTGAATTTCTGAGAAAAATTTCCTGTATTGGAGGTTGGAACTGTCTTTTTTCTTACAAGTGATACTGCCGCCTTCTTAGTCATTTCACCATTGAAAGGTGAAAACATGAGGCCCATTCTTGTCTTCTTGTTCTGCACAGTCTAACACTGGCTAATGAGTTTGTGTGGGAGTGAAGTGTGGGTATCTATACAGATAAAGATGCTGTTTTCAAGAAGAAATGAAAGAATGTATGCAGCAGTGAACGAGAAAGTTCAGTAGTATGTGACCTAGCATTTAGTTCCTTTACTTTCATATCTGCTCCATGCTTTCTCCCTCAGAAATATAATTCTTAATTAGTGAACAGAAAAGCTGTGTGGAGCTTGAAAGAATAACGGGGTGCTAATGAAGGGAAAAGGGAAAAGTTCGTAGCAAGGAAAAATGAATACTCTAATTTATTCCTCCATCAGCAGTGAAACCAGCTAATTGACAAAAGGCTTCTTATGCAATCTTTGTCTAAGTTGATGTAAAAATAACACTTTTCTTACAAAGCTACTTTTGGTAGGCTCCAAATCTATTTTTCAGGTCCCTGGCTTCCTGGTAACATGACATCAGTTCAACAGCCAAACTGGTGATTATATTAAAAGAAGAATATAATGAGATAAAAGAATGGCTTGATCTTTTCTGTTGATAAATTTGGAACTTGTAAAAGCTAAAGTGCTGTAGTGATGAAAAGAAATGTAACTTTATACTTACCTACCGTTTAAAAAAAAAAAAAAAAAAAACCCCAATATATAATTATTGTGAGAGAAAGAAAAATACCCCTCTCCCTCTTATTCTAGTACTTCTCCCTGCTTCTTGTTAGCATTGAAATCATTCAGTTTAATTAAATCACCAGCCCATTTCTGCACAAAGGATGACATTTCATTAATGATATAAGATGTGCATGAGACAGAATTAACCCAATTTTCAAATGAATTTCAATTTGGAAAGGGCAACGTGTAAAAATGTCTTTTAAATGTGTGGGATGAGGTTGTTGAGCAGCTTTTTTTGAAGGAAATGGGATTATAGGATGATGAATAATTAGGCAACAGTTCCTCCCTTTTCCCCTGTCCCACTGGCTTCTAATGCTCTTTTTGTAATCTGAATAGATGGAAACCAGGGTAACATCATATGTTGTGGATATATTAGAAATAGATTTAAAAAAAGAGCCTTGTGACGAATGCTAGCAAAATATATATAATTTTCTCAGTAATTTTTAGCTAAATAGTAGCCTTCAGCAGCTCTGTCAAAGCTACTGTCATCTTAATGATTTTCCTTGGTGGTGAGGAGGGAATGGCAACAAAAAGAAGAAAACGAGTCTCCTAAACATCGTTTTGAGCTGGTCCGTTTGGTAGTGCTTTCTCTGGACCTTCGATTGTGCTGCTTAGTTGCTGCATCAGGTGTCAGGCCCCTCGTGGCTGCAGAGCGCTGCGTCTCAGCTGTGAGAGCGCTTCAGATTTGGGTGCACACAGTTCTTCCCTGCTTGCCCTTGGTTTCAAACTCAGACCATGATCTTGCCTGCACTGAAACTAATGGCCCTCTGCAAGATGCTCCCCCCCCTGCAGAAGACATTGCAGTATCGAGTGTCTTAACTAACTTGAACTGGTTCATTTCTGTTTAGAATTTGAATGCGCTCTTCGGGTTCTATAAGATGAACTAATGACAATATCTTCTCCATATTTTGCTTTATTTTTTGTTTTTCCTGATCATGTTTCTTTCCTAGGGGTAAATACAAGCAAATATAATTTAGATAGTAGAATTTACTGGTAATGGGAAGGGTTGAAGGAAGCTGTCAAGATTTTGGGCTGTGAGACACCCCCTAATATGGTGGGGTCTCGTATTCCAAGGAAGCTTGTTTTACATTGAGGCTAAATGCCTGCAGATCAAAGGAGAGGTTGGAGTTTGTCCTCATCCATTTGATTTAGACTCGTACAGAACCCAACAGCCTGAGGGCTCTCCCAGGAGAGACTGGGGAGAGAGAGGAAGGAAAGCAAACCAAACCCACAAATAAACATGGTGAGTACTCTTTTGAAGAACTGTTTTAAATAGGTGGTGTGTTCTCGTCTGCAGGGAGAGCAGATCTGCTTCATCATTCAGGCTTACATTTCTAAAGCTCATCTGTGTTTCTGAGAGCTCCACATGGCATCACCACTTCTTACTTTGAATTTGGAAATATCTTTCTAGTTTGGCCTTTATATTTAAAAGGAAAGCTGTATTTTCAAGACTTTTTTAAAAAAAAAAATTCTTAGAGTTGATATTTCAATTTAATTTCCAAGTTGCTGGAAGTTAACTTTTATCAAAGCAGTTCTTAAAAACCATTAACCTCTGAGAATTGGGTGTTGTGCAAGAGACAGTGAAGAGGATTTAAACAGGCCACAGAAAGCCAATTAATAATCTGATAACCTGAATCTGCCCTCTAAAAAGTGTCAAATTGCTTTTTTTTGCTGCTTTTTCTTTTGGGAGAAAGAGAGGATAAGGGTAGTATGCCTCCTATTGAGGCATATATGGGTTTCTAGGGGTCACGTTATGAAACTTAGAATGAGTGGGCAGATTATTGTTCCCATTGCTTCAGAAGTGCTCCCAGAGTGATTTTGATAAGCAGAGATGTTTAAAAAGGGCTTCTTTGCTCTTCTGTGGAGAGCACAGTGTTGAGGAGCGAGACGGGTGGTTCTGGCGTTCCTACGAAGTGCGAGGGCCGGGGCTCGCGCCGCTCCCGCTGGGCGCCTTCGTTCGTGTGAGGAACCGCGACGGCCGCCGCTGCGGGGCCGGCGGCGCCCAACGGCGCGGAGCCCGGCTGCCCTCCTGCCCGCGCCCCCGCGCGAGCTAGTGGTCTGCGGCAAGGGTGGGCAGGGGGGGAATGTGCTTTGGAATTTAAGTGCGATACGAAAAGCACTGCCTTCGCTTGGATTTGTGCAAAAATTTGGGGTAAACTGAAGGGTGCTTTTAGGTGGAGTACAGAGAAATAACTGAAATGAGGTGCTATCAGGAAAAGTTCACAACTACTGTTGTCCTTTGACCGGGTGAAACGTGCATGCACAAGCAGGAGCAGACCTGTAAACGGAAGTTCACCGCCGGTTCACCCCCAGAGTTGTGGGGACAGTGGAAAGTTTCATTCTGAATTTGGCTTGTTTCTAAATGTGAAAGATGATAATATATTTCTTTCTTCTATAGACATTCCTTTGATTTCTTTTTTTAAAAGATATTTGTTTTTATTTTTTCTTTTGCTCTGGATCTTTTTCACAGTTATGGGTCCCATTCGTTAGCAGAACACTCTTGGTTCCCACACGGAAGGAAGGTTTGTATTGTGCGTATGCTGTTCTTAATGGGCTCTCTTTCTCCTTACAGAAGAAGGAATGAAGAAAATGAGCAACATCTATGAATCAGCAGCCAATACCCTGGGAATTTTTAACAGCCCATGCCTGACTAAAGTGGAGCTGCGAGTTGCATGCAAAGGCATATCAGACAGGGATGCCCTCTCCAAGCCAGATCCCTGCGTCATCCTTAAAATGCAGTCCCACGGCCAGTGGTTTGAGGTGAGTGTCTAATAAAGTAAAAATGATTCTTCTGCTGCTTTAGGGATTGTATAGTGGAGCCCAGGTAAAGTTCAAATAGCAAGTGCAATAAAGAGAAAAAGTGATTTGAAGCCTGTGGCGAAATCTTTTAAGATTGGAGAGAGATTTTCCATTAACTCTAACACGCTTGAAACCAGACCCTTAATGATATTTTGAACTTCTCTGTGTTGGAGTCTAGATTAAAAATGAGGATGATAGGAGAGTAAAATGATATAGAGCTTTTCCCTGTAGGCACTCTTGTTTCATAAAAGCTGTATAATAGCAGAGGTAATGATAGTGACCATTATAAAATGCTCTCCAATCTAAAGGAGAAAAATGCTGTGGAAGAAAAAAAGTATTAATAGTTGGCAAAGAATTCAGCAACAGGCTAGTTTGTTTTGCACATTTTAAATTTTACAGCTGACATTTCACAGTTGACATTAGTAGCTTAAACTAATGTCTTTACCTAATCAACTTGCCTTGTATCATATATTGTTTGTTTAACTATAATCCTACCTCATATTATTTTAGTTAATTTTAGAAATTATATGTTTGCATAATGGAAACAAGATGACCTAGGGACGTGCAGTCTCTAAAGGTGGTATGTTAGAACTGAATGTTATATTTTAACAAAATATTATTGGTTATTTTAGGTCTGTGCTACTCAAGCTCAGATCTGTGAGGTTTTTGTGTAAAGTAAGCATGCCAAAATTAGGAACATGTCAAATCTAAATCTTCTGTTAATTTGAGTGAGTATTCATCCCTCACTCTTTAACAGCTTCAGTACTCAAAATAAGATTCATAGTTACCAAAGAAGCTATCTCTAAGCATATGCAGAAAACAAAGTTGTAAATTGATGTGTCTCTTGATTTTGCATTTTCAGTCATGTCTGTCAGACTTTGGGAGTTTTTTTTTTCCAAATGAATAGTTTTGACTTGGGGACCTCTGAAACTTTTTCCACTTGAGCATCATCACCAATATATCAAATCTAGGTTTTCTAGCAGTAGTCTTGCTTTTCCTAGGTACTGCCATGGAACCACTAGATGGGCCTTTGGCAGAAAACCACTCTATAAGTGCAAATACATCTCTCGTGGTTGTCCTAATGCTACTACAAAGCCAATGTCTTCACATAGTGAAATTTAATGTACTATACTTGTTAATAAAAAAAGTAATTGTACTTAGCCATGTAGAAAGGAGTATTTAGCTATTCTCGCTCTGTGTAAAATCACTCAAATAGCAGAAATTAAGCAAGCAATGAATTATAGGTCAAAATGAGGGAAATGTTTGTGTTTATAGTGGAAAGACCCAAAACTTTACGGCCATTTCAGTTCTCTGAATAACTCTGAGTTTATTTCACAGTTTTTATGTTACCCTGCATGTTACAGGCAGGGTAAGTAGATCTAACTTATATATATTTTTTTGTAAGTTGAAACTGAGATGCCCTTTTTTGATTAGTTTTTTAATTTGGAAAGTGATTGTCTGACTGGAATAATCTTGCAAAACAGATCAGCTCACTGATCCGATCCTTATCTCACATGAGTTGCTTCCAGTGTCTAATGAAAGTCCAGGGTATTCATTTTAGAATGAACAAAAAAGTTTTTATTAGTTCATTTTCCTATCAGTGCTGCAGCGCTAATACAGCTGTGACATGATGAGCCATTTCCTATTCTGGGCCACATGTTCTCAGCAGAATTTTTAATTAAGTTCCAATTGCTGAGTAAAATTGAGCAGAGTCACTCAGGTATAGCTGAAGACATAATTTGGCTGGAAGAATCTTCTGCTGATGACAATCATTGATCCAGCAAGCCCTGAGGTTGCAGACAGACTAGTAATTTAACAAAAGAAGGAAATCTAGCTATTGGTGAAGTAAGTGTATTTGGCAGAGACATCAGTGACCGGTAACACAGAGGAGTGGAACTCTAGATTTTTCTTTCAGTTGTTTTCATGTCTGTCCTGCAGCACCACTATCATAAAGATTTATTATAGAACTTTTCCTTCCAGGGTGGAAGTGTAGTGTAACATCATCTCAGGTTTTCCCAAATAAGTCCTTTCTTCCCTTTTCCTGTCCTTCCCTCAGTTCAGGGATTTGCATCTATGAATTTAATGACTCTATAATCTTTAATTTCTACACACCTGAAAGCCCTTGCAAGTTGAACGGCTCCACAAAGATTCCAGAAGTTTAGAAATGTCTAGTGTTACTAAAACGTGCGTATCAAATACATACTGTATTCATATTGAATACATACTGTAGTTGTGCCCGTGATTTTTTGAAGAGGGAGCAGCTGGGTTGGCACTGCCTGGGCCCGATGCAGGTTGTGGTGTGGCAGAAGCAGCTGAGGGTGGTTGTCCTGGGCCCAGGGAATCCCATGGGATGTGGGGTCAGTTGGAGACACCGGCAAGTGGTGGGTTAACAGTGCAGATGCAGACCAGCCTCCCCAAATGGGGAACCTGCAAACATTTCTGCCAGCGAGCATTTTGGTTGCAACATGGCATCCTGCCTGTGGGGGAGAAAAGGGGATTGTTTTTTCAGTTCTGCAAAACTGTGTGCATATGTGTGTTTGTGTAAATTATGCTGTGCACATGTGTCAATGCAGAATGAAAATCTTTGTGTTGTTGTGGGGTAGCATTAAAACAGTTTCCATGGATTGTTTTTGTTTGTATTTTTGTTTGTGTCATAAATGTTTCTTTTTCTGTTTGATTTTTAATTTTTTTTGATGGTGGCCGTGTTACTCCACAGTTGTGAAGCCATTAAGAAAACATACAGGGTGTGAACAAGTACTCAAAACAGTTATAGCTGTGTATATATATCATTTTAATACTAGATTTGAATGCATTCAGAGATGTGTGTGCATGATATGTATATTAATACAGGTTCAAAAGTGCCTTCTCAGCAAATCTAGAATTAAAGTAATACATTGTTTATTGCTAGAAAGTTGGCAGCTTGCTGCCACTCTTGCATGGAGTTTGCTTCTTTAGCCTGAGACAACAGAGTGGGATACAGCAGAAATCCAGACTGTGCTATCCTTACATCCTAAAATTTGCTGAGCTGGGACTAAATTTTGCCTCTCTTGGCCTCAGTTTTAGCCAAGTACAGTTGCAGAATTGTTTGTTCATTAGAATCACTTAGTTGCTGCTTTTCAGCATTGATTTGACCATGTTAAGGAGTTTAATTGCTGGACTAAGGTTCAGGATGGTGGATGGCTGAATGGGGTAGCAGAAACAGGAAAGCTTTGTGGTGATAAATTCATCCTTCTGATTATTTTATCAAATTGCAGTGCAAATATTTTTGTGTAGTAACTGTATATTATGTATAACACTGCAGCCTTGAGCCAAGATGTGCTAGCACTGCACATGAATACATTATTCCTGAGAAAATACCTTGAATCTATTTACAGGTTTTCTGTTTGTGGCTAATACATCTATTACTTCAGAAGTTTGGTAGGTTGCTGGGCTGTGTGGTCATACAGATCTGCATGAGATCGGGAGGTATAGTATAACCTGATGTAGCCAGAGAGTATGTGATGTCTGTAGCTATGAAAGCAGAAGAGCAGCTTTGGAAGGTGGTAGCCACTTCTGATAATATTGAGGAGGAAGGGGACAAGTGGCAAAGCGAGTCCTTCAGCCTGTTCTTACAGCTTCCTGCAACAGCACATAGAGTGGCTGCTACCTCGTGTGTTTGTCCAGCCTGCTGGAGTCTCTTTTTCCCCTCAAAAACTTTTTATTAAATTTGAAGTGCACAGCAAATAAATAATGAAGCTCCCAAAGACAACATGTAGATGCTTAAAATTCATGCTAGTAGAGGTGGGTGAAGGTTTTTAGATGAAGAGGTATATTTATTGAAATAGGTTTATTTATTGAAACGTTGACTGAAGTCACAAACTCAGTGAAATGTAGCGAGCTTTAACAAAAGCAGGCAGGAACCCCCCTCAACATTTCAAATAAAAGGCATTGGCTTGCTGTTCAGGATGAGAGTGAATTCAAAAATCAGCTTGATTTGATTAGAAAACTGAAGCAGAAGGTTTTCTTTGGCCAAAACAGATTTCTGGTTTTGGTTTTTTGTTTTGTTTTGGGGAGGTTGCTTGCTTGTTGTTGTGGTTTGACTGCTCACCCTTTATATCCTCTCAGAGCTTTGCAGAAAAAGACAGTAGAGATCAGTTAGTCTAAAAATGCATTAAACTAGTCAGTCTGTAGAATACCGGCAGACTCCACGAAGTTTTCTACCTAGCAATCATGCTGCAGGCAGGACAGTCTTGCTCTTCCCTTTTATTTATTTATTTTCCTGTTAGTCCTACTCTCTCTTTTGCTTCATTTCTGAATTAATTCCGTTGTCCTTCTCCTACCTCCTCCTCCTGCCTTTTCACGTGCTCTAGCTCCTGATTTCCCTATCAAGCACCTGCTGCATTATTTTGCTCCACTGCATATGGGAACATGGACGAAATTCCCTGGCCCTTCCTAGCATAGGAGAAGCCTAAAGCAAAGGCCTTAAGGAAGACTTTGTTTCCATGGATACCTAAAAATCTCTCTCATTTTATCTATCTGTGGCTGTTCCAGCCCACAACAGAGAGGGAAGGAAGAGAGCCAGTAAGCCATAAAACTGGGGAGTTGGTGGGCTGACATGTTTCATGACTGTAATGGCCTGTTCCAAAATAACTTCAAAAGCCTTGAGGAGAATATATATAACTAAATAAATATATCCTTCTCACTTCATGTAGATGAACACAATCATACATGAAGCATTTGTATGGAACTGAAACTTTAATTATCAGAAAAAAAAAATACTAAAACCAGCAGCCATGCAGAATCAAACCTGAGGCTTGTCTGAACCACTGTCTTGCTATTTGGTGACACTAAGAAGTGTATGTGATCAGGGAAGTGTAATGGTGTCTTTCCAGTTTATTCTGCCAGCCGAGGGACAAGAGTTTGCGTCATGGGAACTAACAAATGTTGGTGTATTTTCCTTCCATAAATTTGATGAAATATATATGTATATATGTATTTATATTAAACTTTCACAAAGTTCTGGGCCAGATAGTTCTTTATCATAACTAGTTCTTACTAGATTCATTTTGCTAGATTCATTTTAAGCCTATACTATCTTTACTGTATTCCAGCCATACAGTCTAGGAGGATGGATTAATGTGAAAGGTTGTTTGAACCATGTTATAGCAACAGTTTTCAAAGGTTTGGTCATTGCAATGGTTCAGAAATTGACTGCTTAAATACCTAAACCTATTTGCTTCGTAACTGTGCTGCCAAGATTTATTTTAGTTTCTGTGTTCTTGCGATGAGAAGCTTCCTCAAAGTCTTTCTGTGTGGTGAGAATGACAAAGACAGCTCGTCTCTTTGAATCATCCCTGGCAGTCTGTGGGGTCAGGCTGCAGGCTAATTGAATATTTTGTCTTGGTCCGTTTTCGGACTGAGTTTATCTAATTGGATATCTTCCCCAACTTTAATACTTTGAAGGCATCCTCTGTTCCAAGGGTCTGTCTATTGAAAAGCTCCTGTCATTAAATCAAAAACAAAAGGAAGCAAAACCAACTAACCAACCAAACGAAAAAAAAAATCAACAACCATTCTCAAGATGAACAAGGTCTTACTCCACAACAGTTTAAGCAGAGCAGACCTCTGATGTTGACAGCAAATCATCAGCCATCTTCTGAGGAAAAACAAAACAAATTTGGTATTTTTTTATTTTAAACTCTTCCTTGCCCTATACATACAGTGGTTTTTTTTTTTTGTTGTTTGTTTGTTTCTTTGTTTGTTTGGTTTAGTTTTAAGAAAAAGGCAGGTGCTCATTGATAGTCCATTTCAGTATAATCAGGGCAGGTGGGGATCTCCTGTGCAGTTCTACCTTCTGCCTTTCAAACATCTTTCATAACCTGTTCAGCTTCTAATGCACAGAGTACATTGGTTTTGAATGTGCACATATAAACTTGAAACATGGAATTGCATTTTATGCCATTCTGCTTTTTAGAAAGAAATATGACCTGTCCCTAGTCTTCCACAACTTCTTATGCAAAATCAGAAGACTGAACACTAAAGGCCTTAAATCTTTTGTGTTGGTAAATAAATGATTAGAAGCTGATAGTGGAAAACATTGTCTTGTGTGCCAAGTTCAGAGAAAAGAAATGGCCTACATCATTTTTTAAGCACACCCCAGGTAGTAATAAGTGATTCTTTATTTTAAATCCATTTCTAACAACTCTGTCTTTCACTTCCATCCGTCACTGCTGCTTTCTTTCGAGCTTCCTTCCTGTCTCAGCAGTTAGGCATAGCCACAGTGCTTTTTCCTCTGTCTTTTTAGATCAAACGGTCTTTAAATTTGAGCACATTTGAATCAGGTTTTTCTCAAGGCAAATGCTGTCACTTTAAGACAATATAGATGACATATCATAATATTCCCCCAGCTCAGACGCCAGTCAGTGTCTGAGATCTAAGCGTGTGTAGAAAAGGGAGAGCGAGAAAACCTGCGCTCTGGACATCTCCTTGCTCGCCGTGTGCCCATGCTTGAGCCGGCGGGACCCCCTCTTGCAGCAGCAGTCGGAGGTGGCCGGGGTCAGACTGTGTGCGGCCAGCGAGGTCCCTCCACACGCCCTCTCTTCCTGCCTGGCCAAGGGAAGAGACTTCTCTAGTAGTTTGAATACCTGAACAGGAGGCTTCCTGGGGAGTCGGGAGCGCTTGCGCGTAGGGGTGGTACGAGGTGCGAGGTCTCTCCCTGATCTAGTGGCCAGAGCCTCCTGTGGCATCTCTCTCCTTGGTAAATCTGGCCCTGGAGCAGCCATGGAAATTACAGAATGAAAAGACCTTTGGGATCATATAATCAGTCTTCCAAGCTAGGAAATAGTCACCTGCTTAAAAAAGTTTAGTACCTTACTGGATTAAATGAAAATCAGAGGGCCGGGATCTTGTTTGCATCTTGGTTTAGCATCTGTTGGACTGGAGGTTGTCAAAATGATTCAAGAGCGCTGTTCACTTCCCGTGAACAGTTCATGTACAGCGATACTCCGGCTACCGTCATCACTTAGTGCAACTGAGTGTTGTTGCAAGAAATGCTCTTTTTTGGTCCTTTCATTTGTACCTGTGAAGGAGAGAGCTGGCTCAAGTACTTAATTACCAGATTGCTGTGTGTCTTTGCAAACACTTGTGTGCTGCTGCTGGTTTTAAAAAAACAAAAACAACAAAAAAACCACCTCTTGATGGTTTTTAGGCTGCCTGAAAATTTTGCTCTTGTAAATGCAGAGTAATTTGGTTGTAGACATGAAATATGAAGAAAAAAACAGGGGGAGGAGGAGTCTCATCCATTTTTATATTTATCACATTGTATCAAAATAAGAGAATGATAAAGTATATGATTTATTAGTCCACTTTTTTGCCTGAGGAACATGGTACTCAAATTACATTTTTTCCCTCACTTGTGAGTACTACTTTGCTATTATTGCATTTTCATCAGTATTTCTAATGATGTTAAAGACATATTTACGAATACTGCCTGTAGCCATGCTGCCTACTCTATAATTCTCACTTCAAGCATCACAGACCTTTCTTAACTCTTTCTTAGAATAACTGTCCATGGCAGCTGTGATTTTTGAAGTGTATTCTTAGTAACATTAGTAAAATAAGTGTTTTCTAATATTCACTTTTTAAGTCAGATCGATCCTTGTAGCTTTAGTTTGTGAGTAGGTCAAAAAAATCACAGTATTTTCAGAATTATCAAAGCAAGATAGAAAACAGAGGTTTAGCAGTGCTCAGTGTTTTGTCAAGTCTGGATGACTGGCTAGTTTGTCTGTCACAGTTTATATGTCTACAGATTAGGTATGAGGTTGTCTCTCCCATTCTCTAAGACTGAATACTGGTTTATGATATTATTGGTGTTCTTTGTTTTATCCAGACTATATATAGGGTTAGAAATAGGTCAGAGGGCTTGTGAAGACTCTCCTTTTTTGTAGCTAGCTGGAAATGATGCAAGAAGAAACGAGCATAACTTTCTTTAAGATCTGTAGAAGAAGCACACACATGTTTTTCTGTACACAAGTGATAACAGTGGCCTTTGAGTGGATGAAGACCTCATCAGATACCAGCTTACGGGAAGGAGAGGTATCCTTGTTGTATAAAGTGTCCCTGTGGGACAGAAGCCAAGTTACTTGCCCAAGAACACCCAGGTTGTGGTAGGTCTTCAGTTGTTTCTCCCTTGCAGGCTAAGATAAAATAATTGGCTGCGGGGAAGGATAACGTCCTTTGAGGAGCTTTTTCAGTGTCCTTCAGCAAAGTGAAGGAAGCAAGTTGCTGATAGTAAATTATTAGAGAAATGCTGCTGCTTAAAACAAAAAAGAAAAAAAGAAAAAAAAAAGGCAAAAAACCTAGTTTCAACTCCTTGTAAAGGGGGAGCACAGAATTACACTAGTTCCTCTGGCTAAGCAGCCCTGACGAGAACCCAAACAGAAACCCAGCCCCAATCTGTGCAGTGTGAAGGGAATGTGCTACCACTGTTAAGCCTGTCCAGCTGCTTTGGGTCTCCTTTGACTGGCACCAATTGGGAGGAAAATGCTGCAGTTCTGCATGGGAGGAGTTATCCTACTGCTATCAGCGTAGCCCAACACTCATAAAAATACATTTTTGATCCTTTTTGCCCACTTTCGCAGGCAGTTTAATTATCCATCAGTGTAAAATTTTACACGCAGATGAAGAGTGGAAGGCTTTTATCATGGACAGACAGATGCACATTTCAGATTAGCTCAGCGATGTGTTTGCCTCTCATGAGCTGTTTATTATAGATACACAAGCTTCACACATCTCCAGGATAGATTTTTAAGCCTGACTTGACTTCAGTGCTCTGACAGATCGTGATAAACCTACGGTAAGCAGGAACCTTTGGAGCTGGATTGTACATAGATAATTCGCTTGATAGATTCAGTACATTAATTCTTAACCTACAGCATCTGACCAGCGACTGGCAGATTGCCAGTGTCCCAGATCCCTTCTGCTCCTCCTGGGAGGGATGCAACGGCCTAGTATGAACTGGTTCCCTGAGGTTCTAGTATGGGAAGTGTGGTTATGGAAGACTGAGAATAGCCACTCTAGGAAAGCAAGCTGATTTAAGATGTTCTATGGGTTGTGCCAGTATTGACTGACCAAAGATGCCAAGTTCGCTAAGCTGGTTTGCTTTAAAAACAGTGGGTAACTTGTAACATGCTATTGGTATCACCTGGTGGAGTTTAAGCTTATGCGGGGAGAAGCAACTCAATTTTTGTTAATAATAAAACAAATGTACAAAATTTGTGTCAGATCTCAAGTCATCTTTTTTCTCACTAGGCTCTGTTCTGACATAATTTGATTTCTATTGTGTTTGGTACTGGGCAAAACCATGTTTTATTAGATATGCTGTAATCAGGACAGAATATAGACTTGATAAAAGCTAACTGAGAGTTTAAGTGTTTGGACCACATTTTCATGCAGAAATGCTGCCTTTGCTTGTTGATATTTCTAGTCTTTGATTTTTTATTTATTTATTTATTTTTTAAGAAAAGGAGCTTAGTTTTCTTTCTTTCTCTCTCTGAAGTGTTACCATTTTGCATGTAAACAGGACGAATCTAAGCAGAGCCTCATTGTATCAAGTGTTTGAAAAATATCATTATTTTACTCTTGCATCAGCAAGATCATCCATGTTTTTTTGGTGTAGAATTGGTTCCTAGTGTAGAGGAAAGTACATTTTTAATCATTGTTATATAGTTCTGTAGGGAAACATGATGATCACTGTACCCTGTTGCATTTAGCCTGTTTGAGGACTGATTAGTCCGTTGTAGCCTTGTCACATGCGTAAGATTAAGAGCTTACATCTTACATATTTCGCTGCCATTCTAACTTGACTATTTTCTAATAACATCACTCCTCTGCTATTTTTTATATAGTTACATGAGTTGTTTTATTGTGGTTGCATTTTTTTTTCCCACTGACAGTGCCTTTTGATGTTTTAAAATCATTTGCACTTCTCCCAGCTAACATTTGCGTATTGTGTATTCTATGTGTGTCCTTTCTATTCTTCATAGAAAAAGATATTATAAATTCCTGTGTCTTTGTCTCTCCATTTGAAGTTACTATGTTTCCACTGTTGGTTGTCCTCCAGGGTTTCAGCAGTCTATGTAATAGTTCACTCCAGATTTAGTTTTGTTCTAGTTTTCTTCCTTTGTTCTTTAATTATAAATCACAAAGCAGTTCCTTCTGCTGTCTTTCCATTAATATTATTTCTTTCTAAAAAAAGAAGCTATCAATGCATTTTGTTAGGATTGTCCCTTTTTTATTCCTTAGGTTTCTGGAAGTTACTTGATGTTACCCAATGCCTCTGTGATCAGGCCACTTTTGGAGAATTATAGACAACTTTTATTTGCTTGTTGGGTTTAACTTTAGATTTTATACTAGGAATGTGTTGAGATTCTCTGATAATACTGGAAACTCTGGGCACTGTAGCAGAGACTGAGACTTAATAGTTATTGGAAGTTCAGATTTCTCCTGCAACTCAGAATTCCTCATAACAGTGGAACTAGTACTTGTGCAACTAGTATTGACTAGTTTCATCTAGTTAATATTTTGTTCTTGAGATTTTCTTTTATTATGGCAACCTCTCATTTTATCTAGTTTGGACTTAAAGGATGAAAGGAATCATCTTCCCACTTTAAGGAACCCTTCAAAAGCCTGCAGTTTTCCTTCATAATTCAGGAGTACTACGTATTCTCTCATATGCTGAGTGTCAGCAGTTTACCTTTGTGTTATTTTTGGAAGGCAATACTAAGAACTCCCAGGAATACATGCATCTTTAATAAACTTTGAAACCAAGGAAGTTAAATTTTTAATACACTTTAGTTGTGTTGAAAATATTTTTAAACAAGATTCTGGCACAGTGATAGAAGTGAGAGTTTACACTCTTGTAGTATGTCACTCTGTCTCTCTCTACCCTCCTTTCTACTCTATACCCTCCTTTAAAGCAGCCGTGTGCTCTTATCCGTTTAACTGGAACACAGCAGATGGGGCAAATTATTACTTTTTCCTCCCCTTCAGTGCATATCTCTGCCTTTTCTGCTGGTTCCACTGGGAGGTCAGTCTATTTAAAGAGCACACACCTTTATTTTGGTGTCTCTTGTGAACTGCTGTATAATTTGGCTACTCCTGGGGATTTTGGGGGTGAGAATACATAACTTACTGACCATCTGCTTGTCTCTGCCTTTTCCTTTCATTTCAGCTTTTTCAGCGGCCCCCTATAAAGGAAGTAATCCTGTAACACACCTTATCTGTAAAGGAGGTAATTACATAACTCATTTGCAGAACACTGGCTGGTGAGGTGCTAACCAAGGGACTTACTATGATTACCATTCAAAAGTCAGTTTTATGCCAGCAGTTTCTGTTCCTACATGAAATGTAAAGGAAGGCTGGTGAAAAGCAGTTGGCTAGCATTTTAGTGGTATAATTGCTGGTTTTTTATTCATTTTGAGTGTGATTGCTGATTTCATTACAGCTAGGTATTTCCTTCAGCCAATGACCCAAGTCTGAAACTAAACATTGCTTTGTAACCATCGTTATTTTGTGACAGCTCTGAGAAAGCTACTTCTTCTGAAATCCAAGACTTCCCAAGTACACAGCTACTGAAAGTCCTGAATGATCTGACTGGAGGGGCTTGAGCAGGCAATATTTGGGCTAGTGTGTATGTGTGAATGGGAGAGGAAGGGTGAAAGGGATGCTACTTATGTAGATGCAAAATTAAAAGGTATCTGTAGAGAGGTATGTGTGGAAATTTTAGTACAGCTTTGATAGCATTGGTAGGTGATCCAACGAGAAGGCCATAGCCTTTTAGTTTTGTGCGGTGGCTGGAGGACATTAATGACTGTGAGGAGGGAAATACTTCTGTCCTTTGACTTCTTTATGAACATTTTAAAGGAGATACATCAAAGCTATCTGACCCTAACCCTAACTTTTCTTCTCAACGAAGTAACCTGAAGGACCCCATTTGGCCCAGACTTCAGTCCGGATCGTACTTCACTGAGGTTTACACAACCATTATTTTTTTTTATCAGATCCTCCTGCCTTTTTGCAATAATTTCACAATCTCTCTATAAACATGATTGTTCTTGGTGTGTCTGCAGTGTTTTGTGTGACAGATTCTAGTAAATGTAGGTGTGAGGGGCATGTACTTCACCACTGCTGCTAAAGGTGGTCTTTAAATGTTCATGAGGACCTTGTATCCAATCTGGCAAAATGCAGTATTAATCTAATGATGTGTGTTTGCAATCTTGGATTTAAAATAGACCTTCTGCTCGAGGGATTTTTTTTTTTTTTTCCCAATTGTTTGTTTCCAGCAACTGTTTCCAACTGTTGTGTGTTTGTTTATAAACTAATTAAATTGTAAGCTCTAAGGGGCAGGAAGTATCTTTTCTGTTTTATATGCCTAGCACAGTATGATCCTCATCTAGATATGTGGTTGCTCTCACAATATGAATCATTGAAATAAGCCTTTGAGTAGTAGTGACTGTGATATAGCTGAGGTGAAGGACTAGCTCACCTCAAAGTGACAGTTTTTGCTCGGAGCGGGGAGAAAAGAGAGCAAAATCTCTTCAGAAAAACATACATGGATTTAAGAAAAAATATATATATATTTATCAGAAAATATTAAACTTCTGGTTTGACTTATCCAAGGCTATCTTGTTCTAGCTTTTTAAACAATTATTCTACTGTATGGAGTATTTTGATTTAGACCCTGTTTTTAAAGATTGGCATTCATGGCATAAGCAGTGAAGAGCAACTGGAGATTAAAATACTTCTTCAGACTTTTAAGAGCTCCTAGATCTTATTTTAGAAGCAAATGGAACTCTGGGCCAGCATCTTGCAGGGTAATTCAGATGTTTCCATCTCTTTGTTTGAGTACTTGGTGAGGAATTGATTTGAACAACGTGGTGCCAAGATGTTCAGGCTTTGAAGTACTTCCAATTCCCAGTCACGTTCAGCTGCAGCTTACGGTCTTCTGGTCTTCCAAGGCCAGCCACCTTAGGGACCGCACCCAAGAAATGAGCACGGCTCTTGATTTATCAAACATTTTATTTCATGTATTTCTGTGTAGCTTCATTTCTCCTTGGCTTGCATATAAAAGAAGTTTATTAAGTCAATAAAAGAGATGTAAAAGGTTAAAATACATATAAAAAATATAAACTTTTATATTATATATATATATGAAAAATGTGTGTGTGTGTGTGTATATATATATATGTGTGTGTGTGTGTGTGTGTGTGTGTGTGTATATGTATATATATACACACACACATTTTTTTCCAGATGATTTATGGGTAGGGTCTGGCCTCTGTAGTCTCAGGTCTGGAAATTTCTACCCCGAGGACTTGTCTTCTGGCCGGAATGTTATTCTGATGAAGACTTCCTGCATGGTTTTGGAATGCCCTGTATGAATGCCGGCAAGCAACGACGCTTTGTTAGTTTTGGTTTTTATTATCACATTGGGTTGAGATAAATAAAGCATAAGACACGTTAAATCTTTGCTGGAGTGTGGAGGAGGAGAACGTGAAGTTTGAATATTATGTTTTCTGTCTGAATCACTAATGTGTTACCAGTGAGGAATCTGATTAGAATAATTAGTCATGAAATGTATAATTGCTCTGAATCTTCCTGTAGACTGTATGGAAATCTGTTTAAGGAGAATATAGTTATTTGATAGTTATCCTGCAAATGTTTATGCCTGCTCCTAGCTCAGCGTGCACGAGTTGGTGCGTATGCAGTGACATCCCAGTGACTGCAGAAAGGAAGCTTCTTGCTAAGCAGCTTTCTCAAACTGAGGTCAATCCGTGGTCTGCAGTTCTTGTGACTGTAGGATTTGTGGCTATTCTATTATTTTAGAGGTGGTTTCATCAGGGGACTGTCACCCTTAGGCAAATGGTTTGCAAAGCAATGAGTTGGAGCGACCAAGTGCTGGCACATCCTCTCTGGCTGTGTTTCTATCTCCACCTCCTTGGTGACATTCCTCTGTTTCCTCCTTGTGCTGTTTGGCACCACAGTGGTGCTCCCTGCTGTGCGTAAGTGACATAGCTGAGGAATAACTGCAGGGAAGAGGGTGCTTTGGTTTTCCTGTGGGCTGTTATCCACTGGATCAGTTCCTGGGTCTGGTTCAGCTGGTGGCTGTGCTCACACTTGCTCCCATGAAATTCAGAGGTGAGGTCAGGTGAGGGTGACAGTTGACGGGGGTTATGTGGTGTGGGAGAACAGGTCTGAAGGTGGTGTAAGCTGGCCTTGCCGCAGGACATCATGGACAGACCACGATGCCCTACAGAACTGAGCTCTAAAATGTTAGCCTCACTTTTTCTTTTTTTGTTTTGTTTTTCATGCTATTCCTGTCCTTGTGATTTTTTTTTTTTTGTCAGAAGTTGTATTCCAAATGATTAGATGGTGACACCGAATTTGTTACTAAGCTACCATTTATTCTTGCACTAGTTTTGAGGGTATGTATTTAAGTTTGTGTGTTCATCATAAGTTATGTGAATAATTTATAAGTTATATAAGTTATGAATTCATCATGTGTCTCTTGATTTTTAAAGTTAGGTAGAAGTACCTGTTTTATTACTGCAAAAAGGCCCATACAAGTCAGCAAGGTTACCCCTTCACAGGACAGTGAAGTGTTCTGATTTAAGTGTTTGCATGTTTAGGACTGATACAGGGTTATTGTGAACCGAAAGAAAATGCTACTGCTGTTACAATTTCCTGATACTGCTTTCTTGGCGAGAATCTGAAATTGCATTTCCTTTCCTGTCCTGTGTGATAACATAGTGACTCAGGTGAAGAGGAGATATTTTGATCCAGAAATACATGAAATATCTATTCATCTTATCTCAGTTGCATATTCTCTAACAATGTAAGTTGTAAGTTCTCAAAATTTTCTGAGAAAATAACCTTCACAGACTTGCTCTTCTTACCTTATTTGATTCTTGTATAATGTCAAGGTAAGAAAAGATTTCCTCATAACAGTTTCATTACAGGTAGTAAAATTAATGCTAAAGAAGGTCTGTGAAGGTATTTAGGCAATCCTTCTATGTGCCTAGGATTTTCTACTTAGTGTATGCCTGTGTGCTTCGGTCTAGCTTGACAGTATAATTGACTATAAAAGCAGATTCTGTGCATCTACTGTGTAAGAAAACCTATAGTTTTCATTAGCTTTGGCTGCAGGAATAAATGCAAGCTTGTGGGGTTTCTTACTGTTGTTTATGGCACTTAAGTTAATTCCCTTTCTCTGTTTTGACATGCTATGCAGAACTTTATATATTACAAACAAACCAAAAAAACCTATGATTTAGCAAAGACTGTGTTAGGATTCCTGTTCCTGAGGTGTGCAGTAAGGAGTGTACTGTGAAACGGACTGAAATAAAAAGAAGGGAATACGATGCAATTACAGGATCTGCATTTAAAAGTGTATGTAGCTCCCTCCAGTTACATGTTTGTGATGTCTGTGACTGCAGCCTACAAAACTAGCATATTTGGGGTGTTTCCTTTATTTTGTGTTGGTTCCTTCTTGATGTTTCTAAGAGATGTTCTGCATGTAGACTTCTCAAAGAGAAGTTTGAGGTACAAGGATTATTAGGGGAAATGTTGGTAACAGCATGTGATAGGTCTCCCTCTTTCTGAAACAAAATAAGCTCCCTTTTCATGGTGAGTTTTCTTTTCCAATTCTCAGGGCATTCCTGTAAAGGAAAGTAGATGTATTACTATATGTAAAAATCAATAACTGTCAGTTTGAGACCTCTCTTACGGGTTCCTGCCACTCCAGTTGTGGCGTTCTCCTGAGTATTCAGTATGAACTGCAAACCATAATGAAATCACATCACATTTCCTTTCCTATCCAGAAAAGCAGAAATCCCTTGAACGCTTAATGCAGTGGGAATATTCTCTCCCACACTAGGATCAGGAAGCCAGGCCCAGATATCCTTCTAATCAGTTCAGCTCGGGGCTGGTTACTCTCTGTGGAGGATCTTGTCTATTCAGTACTTGGCATCTCTCTCCTCAAAAAGCAACTTCCCTTAACATATTACTCAGTTGGCCTTATCTTTTAGCCTTGGTCCTGATGCCAATGTGAAGGGCATGAACTGCCCAAAGAAGTAAAGCAATGGTTTGGGCCTATTGTGACACAGCTCATGGATTTGGCAGACAGGATTATGAAGCACAGTATCTCCTTACTGTATCGCAGGAGAAAAAACAGATTTCCTTTTTCACACTTCTGCTTATACAAACACCTCTTGACTGAGCTGCACTGACCGAGGCCCCTCACTGTATAGCTTGGAAATTATCTTTGAAATTAGGAATCTTTCCAGTTTAACTTGCTTTTGCCAACTTTGTTGTTCCTTCAGGATTTATCTGTATTAGAAAATGACACAGATCAACTGGAGTGAAATTTGTGGAGCAAAACAGTTTCTGCAGAAACCTGACATTCGTGTTCTATATGTTTTGGGGCATTTCCTACTTAGGCTCTGGTTTGCCTGGTCTGATCCCAGCACAGGAGGGTGTGCTCCCGGGGTGCATCTTCCAGTTTCATTTCATGTAAAAAGAATGTGCACCATGATGTGAACTGTAGTGAGAGTGAATGATAGCAAGACTGGCTGCAAAATTGCACTCATGGTTGAATTAAAATGCATTGTCGGTTAAACTGGATCACCTCAACCACAAAGGCCGCAGCCTTTCTGTTGGTGATAGTAAGATACACTTCCTAGCAGCCGCTCAGAAGCTCAGACCAAAGGTACAAAGAGGGCATCGATACGCAGAGGGAAGCGGGTGTAGGAAAGAAAAGGAAGAGGGAGGATAAGTCGGTTAAGAACCTGTCGCCTCAGCATAGGAGAGACCCAAGAGAGAGAGGTGGAAGGAAGAGTATTTGTCTCATTGTGTGTGTGGTGTTTTTGTGCTTCACCAAGTGTTTGCAAAGTGTGCCTGAGTAGGAGAAGCTGATGGATAGTGAGAAATATCTGTTATCTGAAAAATTTGAGGGGAGAACACTTCCCTTTAAATTGAAAAACACTTTACTGAGTGCCTTTCAAGCAGCCATATGTTGCAACATTTTGGCTGAAAGAAATATATGTTTGTTTTTACATTTTTATACGAAAGCCTGAAAGCTTAATGGAACGCTGACATTTCCATTTTTACAGCAACAAAGAAAGCAATCTCCATCTTAGCTTTCATCAGCAGTTCCAGAAACTCTATAATCAATTTTTCTTCAGGCATTTTAAAAAGGAAGGTAATCATTGTCCCCACGTACTGATGGATGAGCAACTGAGAATTAAACGTAAGACCATATGAACTTGGTTAGTGGCACAGCCTGCATTTCAGAGTAGAGCACCTTGACCACAAGGCCTTTCTTTATCTGCCTAGCTTCCATGACTCAATCATGTAGCATTTGTCTACCTGTTCTTCTAATGCATTTATACTTGCATTAGCTCTGTGAGACCCAAAAGTACAATTCTGCTCTTTGCACAGATGGGGACTGGCAGTCTAGATGACTGCTCAAGGTTACACAAGAAATCTGTGGAACAGAAGGGACTTGAATAAAGCTCAGTTTTAAGTCTGAGGTGAGAACCTGATCTTTCTGGGCCTCCTTATTAGCTTGAAAGAAAAACAGGGACAAAAAGAAGAGAGAAAAAGGGGAATGCAGAAGAATTTTTGGTTAACTTCTTTCTCCTAGAGGAAATTTTTCACATTCTCATTTCAGAAATGAAAACAACTGTTTGCAATTTTCATTTCAGAAGTGGTGCCTTTTCCACAAGACGTTGGCTTTCTGAGTTCTTCTCCATTCTCCCAAAGAGGTTACATTGAGCAAAAAGTAAAGGAGGAGGAAAGAAAATATAACAGAGCGGGTACTCCCTTTCCCCACAAGATGTATTCTTTTTGCTCCCATCGGCAAGTGTTGCAACTTCGGTTTCAGTCGCCGTTTTTGAAAGGGGCTCAGCAGCGTCTCTCGGTTCTTCCCGCGCCACGGCAGGGATGCAGGCAGAGCTCTAGCTCCTGCCGTGAGGCATGGCGGGGGCTCCTTGTGGCATTTCGAGCAATGAGCTTGTCAAAATAAACAGTCTTGCCTTTAAAATATGTAGCCGGAATGTGTCGCCTGCTAATGCATATTCATAACTTACATGTAAATATCTCCTTTTCCTGCACGTATCGTGGAAGTTTGCCCTCTCTGTTTGGGTTGTGTATCATATGGCATGTAAATAAGAGATGACAAGTTGTGTAATATATGATGGGGGGAGGAGGAGAGGAGTTAAAGGGATTTGATTTAATAAGAAACATGCATAATTTACACACACACAGCATATTCCACTCTTTCTGCATACTTTATTTGCAAATCCTATGGCTTTATACCAACCAATCACTTATAAATAATAGTCCTTTACTAGCCTTAAAGATCAGCTTTGAGAGGGGAAGTCTGCTTGCTAGACTAGGTATCCTGCAGTAGGACAACACTGAAGTTTGTGCTTGTTTCTTTGTAAGGTGAAGGCAGTGAACTGCTGAAGAGCTACTATCTTAGAGTTATAAAACAAACCAAAAAGGTACCCTCTAGTCGATGAATGCACTTTGAACTGTTTTTTTTTTGACACAAGAGTGAGAGCTTGATGGAGAAACCGCTGAGGAAATTAGAACCCTGACTGACTTGATGCAGCCCTCCCTTTACCTCAGGTGTCTGTAGGTGGTCTCCTCAAGTACCGTGAGGTCTATTCATCAGAGTTATGTCCCATCACAGACCTAATAAGTCTTCTATAACATGGAGAGGAGGAAACAGGGGCAGATTTGAATGGTGCTTGCCAGGACACACACTCTTGCTCCTTGACCCATCCATATTGTTTCTAGATCCTGCACTGAATCCCAGGGGAGAGACAAATGCCATTGTACACTTGGCTTTACGTAGCTTTAGTCAGGTTTATCCTAAGAAAATGTTAGAGAAAAGTTTATCCTTCTGAGATTTTCTTTCTATATTAAAAATAAAGATTCAAGGTCCAGCTCTCTTTTATGAAAGTCAGAAAAAAAAAATCTTAATATACCTTCTTCTGGGACTGATAAATCCTTGGAGGTAGATGACTTCCCCTTTTCGCCCCAACTGACTTGCAAGTGGGTGGAGAATCAGGCACCAGGAGCAGTAATGAAAATCTGCCTTTCTTTTCATACATACACCTTGCTCCTGCAGGAGGATGCTTTACACTACCTTGTCCAAATGGTAACCACTTACGATGCCTATAAAGCTCCCTGCAGTGATATGAGCTATTTCATGCTATTTAGCTGCTTAAGAAAAGCAGGACGACTTCACTAGTTCAGCCCCCATCCCATCCCTCCATCTCCCCATTTTTTGTTTCATGGTCTTTAGAGCAGCATGTAATAGAGCTAATCCCCAGGTGGGAACCACTGAACACAACTGAAATTGAAATAATTATAGTGATATTTTTTTTCCTCATTCCAAAAGAGACTGAGTCAAAAAAGCAGTATAGAAATTCTATTCTCTAAGTATGTATCTAGAAACTTGTCTTCTTAAGGGTATTAAATATATGCAGAAAAGAGTAAAAGAGTAAAATTTACTTTGCTGAATTGTGGAATGGGTTTCTGAGTAATGAGCTGCTTCTTGTCTTGCGAGTACCTTTCATCGTTTTTTACCCCCAAAACATGACACGCATGCATATTTATTGGAATTTTATCTTCTAAAAAGATGGAATTAAAATTGGTGTGTATGAGGGGGACTTACAAATGCAAAGTAATTGTGTCTTTATCAGGTTTTCTGACTTTGTGTTTTCTCCATTTTAATGCTTTGTGCTTTTGGAGTATCCCAATCATTCATTTGAATAGATAAAAATGTATTTTGGATAGATATAAAAGCACTAGCTCTTTAGCCCAGTACCTCCCGTGACATTAGAAGAAAAGTAATCAAATGTTAAGTTCTGTTTCTCAGCATATACTGCGTAGAGCAGAGCTGGTTTTTTTGAGAGCGGGCCCAATCTGAGGGGAGGATCTGAATTTGAGAGTTGTGGAAAAATGGCAATACAGGATGCCCTTTGGTTTAAAGGAGGAGGGTGCTCTCTTACATCTCTAACTCTGCTCTTTTGAAAGGCTTTATACCCACTGCAAAAAGACTGGAGGTACTGGGAGGAGAGACAAGAAAAGGGAGAAGGGCAGAACAGATGAGCGCAGGGGAGCAGCTGAGGATAGAAAAGGGGTGGTCCTGGCACCAAGGCGGGTGTATCCTCGACCTCCCTTCTGGTATCTAGAGTCACCTTGGGTCTCCATGAACTTGTCGTGTTGTGCTGAAAGAGCTTGAGAAATCAGAGAAACTTTTGGGCTGTTGAGATGCCTTATTCCCATTAGCTGTGCAGCCCACGGCTCCAGTGACTTAGAATTTCCAGCTTTGCTGCTTGGCACCACCTCTTGCAAACGGGATCCATAAATCAGATAAGCTCTCACTCCCCTAGCAAATGAGAGTAATGGATGTTTTACACTTGCATTGCTATCGTGGTATTTGTCAAACTGATTCTCGTTTGGCTTTCACGCCTTAATTTGAGTTTTATACTTGGTTACTATTAAATATTCTCTTATCACCCCAGCAACACTGCCAGCCTGATGTCTCGCTTGTCGTCCTCCCACTGACATGGAAATATCAGTTCACTGCTCTATTTATGATTTCTTCTTGAATAGTCTCCCAGATATATTCCCTGGAAAAGGGCCAACTCATTGTGCTATAACTGCTGAAATCTAAATGAATATGAAACAAAGTTTTCCTACATTATATTTCTTACTACAGAAGATTTCTGCTGTGGGCAGAGTTTTAATGGTTTATGTTCAGATTTATATATGTTTCTAGCTGAATGCGTTCCCTTCAATCTTAAAAGTATGGGGACTATATCTTAGTGACTGTATTACTCTTAAATATTGCTCTGGGTCAGCCATGCATAGTTTAATGTCTTATGAAAATAGACCAGAGGCCAAAGAAATGGACTACTAAATCCTCCCTTAATAGGTTTCTTAACCCTCATCAGTCTGATACAGAACGCTATGGAACAGCCATGGCCAATGTAATAACAAGGGGGAGCTAATCAGGAAAAAGATTATGTTGAGCCTCCTAGGAAATACATTGCATTTCTTAAAGTCAGTTGTCCTGGCTTTGAATGTGAATTTAAAACTGTTGCAAATGTGCCTATTTTAAAACAACAACAAAGTTAAGCCAAGCCAGACATATTATTTCAGATGACAAGAGAATTACAATTTCATATGAACTTCAGTTGGCTGAGGTGAAGAAGCAGCAGATTTCAGTTCCTCACTTCTCTGGTGTTCCAGTCAAGCAAAATTTGGTGACAGCATCTTCACCCAAAGTTGGTTTTGCTTTTTCTAGTTTTTTTTTCTTTCTCAACTCTGAGAATGGATTGCTTTCCTGTAGTGTAGTCTGTTCTTTCTGAGAAATGGATTGCTTTCCTGTAGCGTAGTCTGTTCTTTCTGTTCTTTTCTGTGCTGTCCTCAGTGGCAGTTATTAAAATTCTGATTTTACAAGACGAACACCAAGGTAACTTGGGTTAGTTATCAGTGCCTCTGTGCCAAGAATTCTTTGGAGTTCAGTCCACCGCAGTGCTTTGGTGTGTTATTACACTGTAATCAGCTTACCCACAGCTGCTAACAGCGCACTCATATTAATAAAAGCACAACTAGGACTGTAAACACCCCTTGATGCTTTCTGTGCTAGGAACTTGTCTTCAGCTGCTTGTGTTTTTTGCCAGACTGCTTCTATTAGGTTGACACTTCTCCAAGCCTGGTGTAAGCCTTGTGGTGGTGAATTATTTCTTGGGAAAATTTGGGCCACTGAAGTTGCGTGATGTAATAACTAGGTTAGGGCAAAATACACTCACGAAACCAGCATTTGGAATCAAACATGCACTCGCGATGAACAGAGTTTCTCTGGCTGCTTCTCTGCTCTAATCAAACCTTCTGCTAGAGGGAATTAATAATGCAGTATGTTGATTGCTGATAATCAAAAATGCACTGACATTTTTGATATTGCTTCCAAGCTGAAATTTGGTGAAGGGAATAATATTTGCTGCCTCCAGGAAAATCTGCACATGTATGCCAAATTAATAAGCTGGTTTCAAACTGTATGCTTGCGTTTCATCAGTATTTCTTTAGTTTTAGCAGATAAACTTGCCATTGTTTTGTAGAGAATTTAGTTGCTACTATGCTGAGCAGCACAGCAGATCCCATCAAATTAATAATGTCTTGAGAGCCAGGTTTTAATTGCATACTGTAAATTAGACATGGCGTAACATGCTGAACAGTGAGAAGAAAACAAAAGACTGCAGAGCTGCTCCTTAAGTGAGCATCATCTCTCTTTATGCAGTGAATGAGGCAAAAGTCCACTTGAAAAAAAGACTCAGTAAGTGAATATATTAAGAATTAGAGTAGCACTGGCACTCCTAATTCTGCCATCTCCTAAGCTGAGAAATGTGTTTCACATAGTAACTCTTATAAATTTTTTTAAATGCATGAGTGTGTTATTTAATGGACTGTGTTACATAAGCATGCTTAATATGCAGTAACACTATTACATACCATAAAATGAGTATTTTACATTGTCCTTCCATTGTAATTTTTTTCCTGATAATGGGAAATGTTAGTTCTGCATCACATAAAATGGACATATTAGTGATGAGAGAACAGAATATTTACATGCCTACCAGTCTACACTCTTGAAAGAGGCCCACGGAGATACCGATGGGTGCGATAAATGCAGCTTTTTCATACTCAGAGTGCTAATTCAAGTCTCTAATTTTCATCAAACTTGCAGGAAGTCAGTTTTCTTTGAGGCTTCTTTTCCTCTTTCAAGTTTGGAACTAGCCAAAGTTCTCCAGACTTGATCAAGAGCCTCTTGCAGAGAAGGACAAGGCTTTGATACCTGGTGGTTTTGAATGCGCAGAGGGTTTCTGTGGATCTGCTGGCTCTTCCAGTTCAGTTTTCCTGGTGTGCTTAACTGTGTTCTTCCCTGCCCTCTCTGTATCAGAAAGCAAGGAGACCCAGATCTGGAGTTGTTCAGAATAAATGTAGGCAGGGACTAGCTTAGTTGACCCTAAAGGAGACAACCAGTAACTGGTCAACTGAACTTATTGTAACTTATTCTATACTTATTTCTACATCTCATAGCATGTTATTTCGGAATAAAAAGAAAGAATTTAAAGAAAATGTAATATGAGAAGATGGATGGCTCTGTGTTGTTTATGTCACTTCATCTGTGAGCATCCTTTTATTTCATAAAAAAAAAACCCAGAAACTTAATGGCATTTTTATTTTTCTTCCAAGGAGGATGTTCCCTAAGAAAACTCAAAGGGAATTTTTTTTTTGATGACTTTGGAATTGGCTTATTACTTTACGACCTCATTACTTTAGGACCTTGGCGTTGCCTTTCTTGCCATTTTATTAGTATTGTAAAATATTGTAAGAACTTTTCTTAAAATATAGCTGAAAATCGTGCCAATCAAAGGCAGAGGGTACACGGCGCAGTAATACACATTTGCTTCTGACTGAAAGGATAGGTTTATGAAAGCAATGGTTTGGCTGGCTGTATCTTACAGTGAGTTGTGGCGCTCCTGGTCCGAACTACTGCAGATCAGGGACCATGAAATGATGTCACCTGCGTGTGTGAGTTGGACACTGGCGTGCTTATTTCATGCAGTGCTTACAAGTTATGTGCCACAGACTGTTTTTCGCGCTTGGGCGTGGAAGTATGTTTACAGCTTAGCCAGTCACAGGCTCACCACAGAAGCAGCGGCATTGGGATCTATATGAGCTGTCCCATCAGCTTCCTCTCAGTTCAACCAAATATCTTATGCCATCATACTTGTCTAGACTAGGGTGCTAGGCTGTGGATAGGAACATCTTCTATGGTTTGTTTCTCTTGATTTCCTTCTTGGCTTTTTTTCTTCCACACCTACACGCTGTTCTTGGGGTTATAATTTATCTTTCCCTAAGATCAATGAGTAACAATAAATGAAATCCCGGTTGGTAAATTTTAGTGATACCTCCCTATGGAGGAATGGAATGCAGTTCATTTCACTTACATAAAAATATATTTTGATGAGACTAACCATCAAGAAATGAATCATCTTCTGGGTGATGCCTATTCTACAGGATATAGCAAAACACTAGTCACAAAAAAAGCAAATAAACAAAAATACTGTCCCTGGCACAAATAGCATGTTGATGAGGGTTTCATTCACTCCCTTTCAGCATGGTGTCGGCACTTTCAGCAGGTTTGCTCTTTGATTGATTACTCTCATAAAGACTTTGGAGGTTCCTTCACACAGGAGTCTAATGAAAATGTAAATGCAAGTCATCAACTAGTGTAAACTTGCATAGCTCCCCTGCAGACTGTGGAGCCAGGCCATTTTCCGTCAGCTGAAGAGCTGCCTTGGAGTATCAGCGCGCTGCAGACCAGTGTGCTCTGTGGTTTCACTAGTACATGAGGTGCATCCATAATGTAATTACTGTCAACCCCAGGTTCCCTTGGCACCTTCTGGCAATGGCATCTTCTCAGGCAGATGAGAGAATTCTGATCACTCTTTTAAATCTCTGCTGGCAGGGTATATTTGTAAAGTCTCACTTTTGAGCAGAATGTAAATACCTGACTAATTGCTGTAACTTATTATTCTTAGATCTGCTCAAGAGGAAATTTGGCAGAAACCTCACCTGTCTCTATGATTTCTCATGATACCTAGGAGCCTGCTGGGAGAACTCCGACTCTTGTCCAATTAACGTCAGAAGTTCTCTTTTTTGAGAAAATGAGTGTCGTTACATGAAAGGGAAAACCATCCTTTAAACTTTATTGAGAAATATCATAGGAAGAACAGAAATGCAAGGAGAACTTGACCTAAAACCCAAGAGCTGCCTTTGGGGCTGGGAGAGGGGGACTGCTGCTGCCCTCAGATCTCTGCGGGCGATTGCTGCGACCTCAGTTTGCGCTTGCTCGGGAAGTGGCGCAGGGAGCCGGGAGATGGTGTGAGCTCCCCCATAGTTGTATCTGCTTTATTCAGCCACTCATGTGTGGCTTGGGTCTAACTAAACTCCTCTTTCTGACTGTGTCTGGTGCTTAAGTGAAGCCCAGTCTGGCAATCAGAGACACACAAAATGTGTTTTGACTGCAGCCGTAGGCATCAGTGAGGCGCTCGGGACTGCCTGCATCAGCCTTAGCTGAGTGTCAAAGGCAGCACTTATCTTTGCACTAGGGGTGTGCTCGTTCCCTTCATGTTCTGGGAAGGACTGAGACATGTCAGACATATCTTTAATTCCCATTGAAACTGAGTCCTCTCAACAGATCATCTAGGTTTGTCTCCTTTTTGGATACGTTCCCCTGTTTCTCCCTCTTGTAAGGGAATCTTATCTGTCCTTTGCAGATCTGGAAAGGATGTCAGGACCTAGTCCATTTTCTCTGCCCTGAAGCAGATGTCTTGCCTCTTCCTTAAGATAGTGATGGGCACTTCACAGCGTCCCCAGGCAGCTGTTCTGGTGTCGTGTTACTCTTTCAGCTAGTTTCATTATCCTGTTCCATGTAACCTTAGTTTTGCTTGTGGTTTCAGCACTTTAATACTCTGTGCCCGAAGAGCAGACCTTTTCCTCCTCCAGCTGTTTGTGTTATTTGTTGCCAGTCTTTTCAGGACAGCAAACTCAGTTTGTTCTGTCTAATAAGTCGTGTTTTCCAAACCTGTGATCATTCACTATTTTGCCTGTGGTCATAGTTAAGGTTGTCACGGCTGTCTTGAAAGGTAGTGCCCCAGACTGGGCAGGATTTTACCCACTCCAGCTGGGTAAAGTAAAACATGAAGTAAATGCTCCTCTACCTCAGGAGCTGTACTTCTCCGCATATGTTCCTCTGTAATGATCATCTCTTTCATGACAGTGTGATGGAACAGCTGTGACCTGTTGCATTAGTGATTTACAGATTGCTTTCCCTGTAGCCAGGTATTCCCTGTCTTACACTGATGTGTGTTTATTCCTACTGAGCTGCAGGACTTTATACTGCTCAAAAGTGATATGGGCACTGTTGAACTTCAGACTGTTTTTCCCATTTTACAAGATTATTTGAATTTTTATTTCTGATCTTCAGTATATATAAAGTCCCAAACGGTTTTGGAACATCCTAATATTTCCTCCTTGTTAAAGAGAACCTCACATGAAATAAAAGTCAACCATTACTTAAGTAAACCAATATGACAGCTATTGCTTTTCCTCTATCCCAAAAGGCCCTTATCCAGTCATAGAAGGAAATGAATTTGGTTTGAAGGGCTGCCTTCTTGACAAATCCATACTGGCTGTTTTTTATCTCCCTTTTTTTTTTTAGACATTTACAAATAGTTTGATTATTTATTCTGTTGCACGTCTGGGAACTGAAGTTCAGCTGTTGGGTCTGTAGCTCTCTGGCTTCTCCTTTTACTATTTGCCATTTTCCTGTCTTCTGGTATATCACTGTATCCCAGAACAGTAAGACCAAACTACAAGTGTGTGGCTTACCAAGGCATTCTCTAGTCCTTTTCTTTCCTTTTTGCAAAGCGATGCCTCACCATCTATTGCTGGTATTATGAGAGCTGGTTTAGGTTTAGGGAAATGATGATGCACAACAGGTATTACAAGTTTCATCCTTCCAGGCTTCCAGGTGGCATCCCTAGGAAGAGACCTGTTTTCATGGAGTAGTAGACAGATGTTTTCCTTGGGTTTCTGTCTTCTGTTAAATACTTACAGGAGAGTTTCATGTCATTCTTGATGGTCTTTGTGTATGGTATCTCATCTTGACCCTGTCTTTCCTGACTTGGAAAGGACCAGCTCATATTTTATTTTTTACTTGTCCCGAATAGACTGATGTGGTATTTTTAAACTGTTTTGTGTTTAAAGTACTGAATTTGATCAGATTGGTCTCTAACTACATGTTCTGTCTTAAACTTCCCCTGCAGGATGGTTTGTGTCATTACTGTTTTTGTTCTTAGGGAAAGCCACGTTATTACCCTTTTCCCTTAGAACTGTGTTCCTAGAGATCTAAGACTAATTTTCTGGGTGTGCTGAAGCTTTCCTTCCTGAGTGCCACTGCTTTTTATTTTGCTGTCACTCACCTTCATAAGCTAAGGGTTGTGAACTCTGTTGGAGCTGTCATTGGCATTACTTAATACTCAAGGAAGAAAAAGCACATTTCCATATTTAAACCTCACTACTCAGATTTCAGAAGTATGTTGGTCAGTAGTGGCATTCTGCAACCTACCTGCACCCTTAGTGAATACGAGGACAAAAATTACTAGTCAGAGTAGTAAAGGTCAGAACCTTAAAGACTCATGTGGTGGCCCAGTCAAATGCAGCTATTGGTGAGAGTGATGTGGCTGAAACTGTGAAAAACACTAAAATTACAGCCCTAAGAGTGCTCTGCATACCACGTTGTGACTACTGTGAATGCTGGGCTAGCGTTCCTGCTTTATACCTTCAAACTCCTGAATATCATAGAAGCCTTAATTCACTGTCATCATCTTTTTTTAAAATAAAAATAAAAATCTTAATTGGAGATGTTGACTTCAATTGTCTGTATTCAGAGATAGTACAAGCTTGCTTTGAAATTTTGGGAAGTGTGTAAGTGTAATAATTTAAAAATAGGTTTTGAAATTTCATTTTCTCTTTTGGCAATGTTGGTTGCCATGGAGTTCAAGTAATAGGTTGTGATGTTTAACACTGAATTAATTACTACTTCTCACTCACAGAGAACATCTAATTATACATATTCATGAAGAACGGTGTTTGGCATTCCCAAGGGATAAAGTATCTTTTTATCTATTTATTTTTTAAATACAGTGTGCGCATACTTTTGCAACCAGATGGGATCTGATAAATGCATATTCTTTTATAGCACTTTTCCCCAAGGTTTTTAATTGTTTCCTAGTTTAACAAGGTTTGTAGTTTAAAATACAGTCCTAAAATAAACTCCTTTATATAATGAATACTTACATTCAATGCGTGCAGACATTTACTTATAAAATACTAAAAGTTTAAGTGTGCATATGTAAAGAAAACCCCATAGAACAATTAATATTTTTTTACCTTGAACAAAACAGGCCTGCAGTGACTACTTAGCTCTTTGGCCCTCATGTATAGCAGGTCCTGCTCTGGTACCGTCGTATCAGTTGACACTGATTACGGACGCAGTGCGGGGGTTTCTGCACCCAGGGTGTTTGGGCCCTGCTGGCCTTGTAGGGCTGTTGCACTTGCCGCTCTTTGACTTCACAGCAGTGTCAGGAATGAGACCAGCCCTTGGCTTCAAGGTCCACAAAGCTAATGTCAGCGGTGCTTTGCTTCATAGCTGTGTTTGTGGCTTTGGGCTGGTGCTTTGGAAGGCAGCTCTGTTCTGAAAGATCTATTAGTGCTAAATGCATTCTCGAGTGCTGTCCTGAGCAATGCCGCACTTACAGGGATGGAAAGTGGCAGAATTAGGCACCATTCTTCCCTAAGACAAGCAATTAGAGATGCTTTGAATTACAGTTTCCTATTTCTCCTGGAGTCACCACTGCTTTCCTGAGCCACCTCTGTGTTGACAGTGTTCACAGGGACCTGTGAGAATGTCTTGCCTGATTCAGTCAAAATAGTTGGCTCTGAATTCAAGGACTATTTATTGTATTTTTGCTATGAAACTATGTTAGGTTTAAGTAATGTTTTAAATACAGTTTCTAGGGATCATAACAGTTTTGTGCATAGCTTTCTTGTGCATATGGGACCTGATCTTATGCACTTTGAAGCTAAATAGCAAAATTCTAAAGATGTGGTCAATGCCAAAATGGTTTTCCCCTTAACTTGCACAGCATTTATCTTCCATTGGAAGTCATGTAAATGAAAATTACAGATAACGGGAAGGATTACTTTCTGTCTTCCAGATGATCCATCCTTTTAAAATTCTCCATAGAAAATAATCTAATGATCTTAGATATCTAAAAATATTATCTACATATCTACCATATAGATATGTGTGTTACTTTGAGAAAGTTCTAGGATAAATATTAATATCTTTGGTATGCTAAACTGATAATCACCCTTGACAAGACAAATGAATTGTTTGTTTCTCTCTGATACAAACATCTGCAGAAAGATTTTGTATAAACAGAACAACTAAAATCAATTGAGTATTACTGGAATCAACTAGAAAATCCGAGGTGTTAGATTTCTGGTGTTCTCTCATCCATCTCCACTGTATTTTTTTGCTAAGAGTGATCAGCTGTGTTTTTGTAATACAAAAAGCTGCTCTAGCAGATAAACAGAAGTGGTGATTGAATGGGTAGCTGTCTTTTTCTTTTTATACAGCTTCTATATACCAGGAAGCAACACCATTTTCCTCCCAGTGGAGTTTGAATTGGCAACATCCGTGGTTAAAATAACTAGTGTTTAACTGGGCTGTGTCCCTACCAGAGTCTCGAGACTTCTCCTTGCCCGTCTGTGCCATTCCTGCTGTCCTGCGCTCAGGCATCGCACCACGTGTTGCTCGTCCAGGGTCTTGTGGTTGTCACTTTTATGTGCAGAGCAGCTCTCCAGGATTTCAGATTGTGCAGAGGAAAAAATCAGAGGAAGAATTGCACATTTTTGATCCAGTCTAAGTTTTTGTGCAATAAGTGTATGCAAAGTTTGGTTTCATGAGGCACAGGAGGAATCATATAAAAGCAGGCATTTTCCTTGTTTCATATTCTGAACTTTTGCTCTTTCTCTCTTAGCACTCCAGGGAAGAAGGCTGTGTTTCCGCTCCTCTTTCCGGGCTCTTTCTGCCCCCTCTGTTTTTTGCAGCGTTGTTTGCTTGGCAGTAGGTGTTCATGTACACACTTCTCCAAAGCAAACCCATTTTTAATGCCTTTTCCTTCAGCCATACAGAGAAGCCCCATCCACCCTTGCACTGCTAATCCTGCACGTGGACTCTACTTTTGCATAGCAGTGCTGTTGTTTGAACTTTCGTTGTTTGAAAGAGGAGCTTAACAGCTTTTCACGTTTCTGAGCTGTTATGCCACAGATTTGACCATGTTCTTCTCAACCACTAATCCATCACAGCAGCAGCCACCGAAATGAAGCTTAGAGAAATGGTTCAGGCAGGAAAGTGATTTGCAGATGCCCCCTAGAAAAGAGTTCCTGTCCATCTCAAGGATTGCCGAGCACATGCCCAAGGATGCTCTGCCTCGGCCAACTCTGCTGCTGCTGCTGTTTTTGTCCTTGGAAACGCGGCACAGCCAGGGCTGCACATGCGAAACTGCTGCAGAGGCTCTGCAGCAGGGCAGGACTTTCCTAAGGGAGGGCGCAACCTCCGCGCTCCCTTGCAGGGAGTGCCAGCAACCTTCTCCCTTTGGGTGGATGTCAAGGAGTCTTTGATGATAATTGGCAACAAAATCCACACTTTTAGCTCCTGTGTTATTCCCATTTCTCTACTAGCAAGGTGATTTAGATTCATCTGCATATTGATATGATTTTTACACATCATTTTTTTCAGACGCCTCTAAGACACCTAAAACCTGGAGCAATTTTATCTAACTCCTTTCAGTCATCAAGATGAATATACACTGTAAAATGGCCATGATCTTCTTAATATTTTAAGGTGATGTCAGATTTCAAATTAAATCTAACTTGGCTGTATTAAAAAGAATGAAATCTGGCCAGCCTGAAAGTCGTCACTGGTTTCCAAAATGCTTTTAGGAAGACAAATATATGGTAGAAAATAAAATGTGTAATTATAAGAGCAGCTCTAAAAAAGAGTTGTATTTAATATTTAAAGCCGTAAGTGGTAGTGTAATAGCACTTTCTGCCAAGAGCAGACTTTTATTGCATATTAATGCAATTAAAATTACATCACAGGTTGCTAATTTCCATCTAGTTCTGTGCATTTAAAAGCAAGAGTAAACCCTGCTGATTAATAGTTGTAAAGGGAAATCTTTGTGTGAAAAGTATCATGGAAGGCGAAAGTTATACAGCAGTGATGGGCTGTGCTTCCTTGTGCAGTTTTCCTTGGTCCCCTCTTTTCTCTTCCTTAGTAAATGTTTATAAATTGAAAGCCCTACTACTGAGGTTCTTGATTTAAAAAAAGGCATTGCAGATAGTAAACAGTCTGTTTCTCAAGGCAGTCACACAGTTTTGTATGGCTTGCTTTGTGCAATTGAGTGCTTCAGGCGTCGTATAAATTGTGGCGCAAGAATGCAGTATTCTGAATAATCCTGCCTGTAGAAGTGCCCTGAACTGGGCTGATGGGACTCGGAATGGCAGTCCTGTTTCAGAGAGGCTTTTTACATTTTTAAATGTGAGTTATGATTAAAATTTTCTTCAGAAGGGATTTGCCATGAGTTTTGGATGTTGGAAATAGTGTGAGTCCCAGATTTCCTTGGAGCACTGAGTTTGGGTGGTAGGTCCCACTTGCAGGCCTTCAGCAAGTCCCCAAAGTACTTCGGTTAGCAGGAGATTTTAAAGTAATTTCACTTACTACTAAATTACTTTAGCACTACTACTACTAAAGTAATTTAGTAGCCCGTTGTTTCTGGCTACTAAAAATGTGTTCACTGGCTACCCTTTAGTGTCCCTATTAAACCTTTCTGGGGTCTCCTTTCATTCCCTGATAGCACTCCGAGCAGGACAGTTCTGCTTTGCAAGAGTGGAACATATTTGTATGCAGAGAAACAAAAATATCCAATCATATCTAATTGGCTAAAATAGTATCTTGGAGGAAGTATGGCTGGGGGAATGGCACTTCAGTGGTGTTTGGCCTCTGTTGTAATTCTGCTGCAAGCTTTAAGACCTTGGACAAGTTTTTCTCCTTTTTTTCTCTGTCTTCTAGTGTACAGCAGCAGCTGCCAGTTCTGTCCAGCTAATCCATAATGCAGAGACATCTAGGCTTAAGACAGATTGGGTCAGGAAGCAATGTAGCCACCTAAGCTAATAAGCCCCCCAGCACCAGCGTGACGCTATCGATTTTGGATTCGAGCTGATACCTCCGTAGACCTCAGTTTCCGCTAGTTAGGGGGGCTCTGAACTGCACTCCGGTGTGAGCAAGCACCTGTTTTCAATGCTAATTCTGTTTCTGTCAGCTCTTCTGCCTTAACACGGCTAACTTCAGTCTGCCAGTGGGGAAAAGGGCTTCAGTGTGAAGCAGCAACTCAGAGCCATCCTCCCATCTCTTCACCCTCTGTGCTCTCTTGTGTTCACACAGGTAGCTGGCAGGGCTGACTCTTTCCTACCGACCCCTGCCCTGCCAAGCTCTGAATCTGAAAGGAAAAAGAAGCTTGTAGGATCCCAAGATGTGGGAGTTCATGAAAGTCAGTCCCCACTCACAAGTTACTGTTCTTCAGAGTTCCTCTGACCCTTTGGGTGCTTGGAAGCTTTTTAATTTAATTTTTGCTTACATGATGCTTACGCTTAGCACTGCGCTGAATGGGTCCGGAATGGTCTCCTGACTTAGGCAGTTAGTGTTCCTGTGCCTGGCTCTTATTTCTTTAATTTGATGTTGTCTTTGAGACCGTAAAACAAGATTTTTTTTTTTTTTTTTTAAGGTATGCAATATTTGCTTATCTGGGGCCCTTGCATCCCTCCCTGTCCATGGATATTTTGCCCTAAACCAAACTTTTAGACTTGTCCTTTAAATCACCAGTAATCTATGGCTTGGTGCCAGTCAGGGAACATCCATTAAATGTGCTAATACAGTATTTAAATTATTGAGTACTAAAAAGTACCAGCTCAGAGAGCCTCTGTGACACGAGACAGAAGTTTCTGGGAGCTCGTTTTATTAGATTTTAATGGAGCAGCAGGTGCCATACAGAATAATGCATAGAGTCCATTTGCTTGGAAATGCTGTCCAGGCTTTTCTGTGTTTTATTTCTGTGGCAAGACTGTAATTCCTGCAGCTCTGCCTCCTTGCCTTCGTTTCTCTTCAGATCTGAGAATATCATAGAATCACAGAACCATAGAATGCTTAAGTTTGGAAGGGACCTC
>VZSV01000038.1:3433953-3447839 GCA_013398735.1 Nothocercus julius | reverse complement strand
TGCTGTAGGTGACCCTGCGTGTGCAGGGGGGTTGGACTAGATGATCTCTAGAGGTCTCTTCCAACCTTAAGGATTCTATGACTTGGTTCCATGACACCATTAGTCCAGCTCGTTGAGAGTGAGCTGTTTTGCAGCTTCAGGAATATGCTTAGGCCCTCTGAAGGATCTCCAGCAAAGCTGAAACCAAGTCCCTTTGATCCTGGGTAAACTCATCGTACATGTGATATGTATTAAAGTGCTCAGTGAATCAGCTAAGAGGGATAGAAATGAAATGTGAATACCTGTCTGTAAAATGTACCATGTGCATCATGTGTTTGAATCTAGGCAGGGAGCTACTTGATCTCTCAAGCCGTGGGTGCCTCCTCTCACCAATGGACGCCGGCACGCTATCCTGACAATAAAGTATTCACCCTGCGAGGACAAAACCTGCAGCTCTGCCCAGGGGCTACGCTGGAGCTCTTTGAGTCGGAGGCTCTGCTCCTTTGTAAATGGGATGACATTTTGAGCTTTTGTACAGCCCGCGGAAGCTCCCTGGGAAGCTCATGGCTGAATGATTTCTTCCTCGAGAGCACTAAATGAGGTTAAATCGGTTCCCTTCTGCAAGGGGAGGGAGCGGGGAAGGAACGAGAGGAAATGACTTTTTTCCTTCAGCTCGCAGAGAAAAGTAGTTTTATATATAAAAGCTTTTCTTTAATTTCCTGTTTTAATTTATCCCAGTCTTTCGTCTTTCCAAAAGTAGGAAATCTTTTGTTATGGGCACAAAATCCAAGTGAAATATTTAGTAACTAGTGTGACACTAACTTGTCAAGACACAAAATATCAAGAATTTTACAGTTCCATTAGGCCCTTGTTACTGTTGTGTAGAGATCAGTAATCATCACTCAAAAGTTTAGTAAAATGCTGATACCTAATATGTCTTATAGTTGTCAGGTATGCGGGATATTTTTGACAGCTGGGGGAAACACTGTGGGAGTTAGGTAGTACCTCTGCTAAACTGAAACAGACAGGAAAACGCTTTTTTCCCTCTTTTCAATGTCAGCCTGACTGATTTTTTTTGAAGCCGAAGGAGCGGGTATGGATTTTGTTACATTGTTGTCCTTGGCATTCAGGTTTGATGGAGTGGGAAGGAGGGAAGGGAGAGCCCTGTGGAAGCGTAATCTCACCTCAGATATGGGTGCACACGCGTTGGCCGGAAATGGTGAACCAGCAGGTTTCATGTTTTTGGGTATTCTTCCTTGCTCAGCATGGAATAGGTGAGATGTCAGTAGGCCCTGAGAGATGAATAGTTGCATGGAAAGCAATAGGTGAAAGGTTTTGAGCCCACAGAGGAAGTTTGGCTGTATCCCCTTATGTATTTTGGCTGTATTTTATGTATTCTGGGAATTGCTAATTCTATTAGTATGTCAACATATTTCTGACTACCATGCAAATGCATTGAGTGAATTGGATATGTTAAGGAGTGGGAACCTTGCACAGTGTAAGGGCACTGCAATTAGGTTATTCCTGTAAAACTGAGTGTGGATTTGGATAGAAATATTAAAGAAGGCAAAAACTATATTTGCCTGGTCTGGTTCAGATGTAGTGAAAACTTCCTTCTCTAATTGAAGTGTTCGACACCTTTGCAAATAGGACTGAAAGTGCCTATTTCTAAAGGGGTATACATACATTTTTAAGAATTTCTGTAACAAACTTTCAGTTGTAATTTGGTAGATACAGACTAGAAAATATCAATCACTTTCAGTAGCTCCCTAGCTCAAGTAACTGTGCAAAGATGAATTTAGCTAAGGCTATGTTCATATTTCTTGTAATATCTTTGTATTACTGTTTTTTTTAAGCTCACTGAGAGATTGTTTTTTGTTTTCAACAATCAATGTGGAGATTTTTTTCCATAAAATAATGAGGATTTTGTTGCCTATATACTATTGCATTAAACAGAATATTCTTCCTGTTTATCGGGAACAAACAGTCTAATGGAAGAAACCCTTACAGTGTTCGGAGTCGAGAGGGAAGTAGAGTAGGCTGGATTCTTTTGGAGTTACTCTTTAGCTCATTAAAACTCACTATTTCCCAGGCTCATTACTTCACAGTGTGCTTACATATATCTTAAGTTACTAGAGGTTAAATACTCTGTGCTGAGCGAGATGCTTCTGTGTTGCAGAGGAATAAGAAGTAATTACACTACACAGTTTCTGAGGTATAGGTTTTCCAGGAGTGTTTTATAACCCTGGAACAATTTAGGCTTTTGTTTCTGTTGTCTCAGGAAGAGCCAAACACCCCAGTTCCCTCTGGTGCCGTCTCTGAATTCCCGTGGTGCTCATGGAATTCGCATCTAGATTTAATCCATTTCTCTCCCTAACTGATGATATGCACCAAAGTAAATCATCGTAGTAATGACTTCTGCAAAGATACTTTTATCATCTTTCTTGAAGATTAAGGAGGGTAAGGAGCAATATTTTATAATATGTTGACAGGAGCTTTATGATTGTGTGCTTGGTATGGGCACAGTGGGCTTGTTCTCCCCTTACCACTGTGAGACAAGACATTACTCTTAAATGCAGAGAAGTCTCTACAGGGACAAAAATAGACAGTTCCTTGCCTTTCCAAATTCAGTACAGAGACAGTCATTTAAAACAGAAAGCAAAACAGACTGTATTGTTTTATAATGTGGGGATGTTGTGTATCCACTGAACACTAAAGACTATTATGGTTTGCCATCTCTTCTTTAGGACAGGCATCATTTGCTTTTGAGCAGCCATATGGCTTTATTTCATATATGTCAATACTATCCTTCCTTCATGTAATTCCTGCTTATGTTGACACTTACTGAAGCACCTGTATATCCAGGTCATAAGATTCTCCAGCTATAAGTTAAAAATGGGGAGAAAAACTCAGTGTTTAGATGCAATGTTGGTAAACATTGTGTATAATTAACAAGTGCTTTATTGGATGGCTAATAACACTTTGGTTAGCAGTTTTTGTCAGGAAAACAGATTTCAAAGCAGATTCTACATGTGTGAAAATCCAAAGACATATGTACATATGCTTCCACATGCAAGAAGCGTCGTTGGAGCTTTGCTGCCTCTCCTGACTTTTTTTCTGTTTTTTCTTCTTCCTGAAAATTAAAGCCTGTGGTGATGTGTTCAGCTTGGGGTCTGCAGTTCAGAGGCATGCAGTGGGCAGCCTGCCTTCCTAATGTCCATCAGTTGCTCCTACCAGTGTGAAGCAGAGCAGCATCCTACTGTCTCTGCGCTCTGGAGCTGTCAGGGTTTGGTGGGACATGCTCAGGTTTTGCCTTGTGCTTTGTGAAGAGGGTTGGCTACCAAAGGTCTGTGCTGCTGACAGTTCTCACATGAAAATGCCCAAAGTCTGACCAAAGATTCACCTTGGTCCAGCAGCTTCTCTTCCGTTGTGACCAAGGATGGTTGCAAAGTGAAAGATACTGGAAGCAGGGCAAATATTGGCTACTGCTTCCTTTTGAATAGCTCTTCAGCATTTGTCAGAGAGAGAGTTATGGATCTCTTAAGCCAGAGGCTGGATTTCTTGATCAGAACTCGCTTACGCCCACCAAGCCTGGAGCACCAGTAAAGGAGCCTCAGTCATTGTGGCCTCCATTGCTGTCTGGACAAGAATCTGGTTCTCTGTTTCGCGTGAAACTCCTCTATGCGTTGCATGTGGTTGAATTTGGGGGAAGCAGGTGGGGATAGTAGTGTGTGCACACAGTTTGGAGGTGATGTGAATTAAAAATGTGTGAAGTTGCAAATAGATGTGTTGACGATATGGTTGGCAATAACAGATGTACTTGACAGAAGGTGTGGGTGGTTGTTTAATGCTCAGGAAGAGAGTGTTCAGGCTCCCAGCTCTTCAGGAGTTTTATGAAACACTGTCAACCTCAGTATTTGAAAAGCACCTTCCTCCTTTCAGCCAGCAAGGCTGTATTTGCTGGAGAACACGTTGGATACGCATTCTCTGATCTAGCTCTATCATAAACATACATCTGCTGTGAACAAGTGAACACTGTATGATCCTGATGCTTTGTTTTGCTGTTTGTCACAGAAGCACCTAAATCCAGTTTGAAGAAGTCTTTTCTTGTAGCTGCTCAGTGCATTGTCACCAACGCAGAGATATCATCTTGTTTGCTTTCTGGTCACTCCTTGCAGTGCTGCTCAGAGCCTCCTAACCATATGTGCGCTCCTGCATGCACTGCTCAAATACGCCATATGCCACCTGACAATCTTTCCATGGCACTTTGTACCACCTTGAAAAAACTCCTACTTCTTATAATGAAATGTGTCATGTGAGAATATTTTAGCCTTCAGAGTATTTCACCAAGATGCTAGGCCTTGTTCTTGTGAGATGAGCAATGCCATCACAGAAAGCTTTGAATTTTGAGATTGTTACTAGCAGCAGACAGTAAATAATCTGTCTCTATCACTAGACAACAATTATATTCTTGTTTTATTTGCATATATTAATGCTTTATTTGTGGTATCACTGTCTTTTTAGTTAATTAAAGAAGCAAAATAATCTCCCAGAAGAGACTCCATGCTATCTAATATGGAGACTACATTATTTTCTTGTTATCCTTGTTGTCCAATCTAGGGAGTACATCTCTGCAGGTCCCTTCCTTCTGCATCTCAGGTATCTGGCTTATTCACCATAGCAATCACTTATGTGGTGTTTTGTCCATAGGAATTGAGATCTAAGCAGAGTTTCAACTTAAATTTTGAAATCTGAAATGGGCAGACCCTGTACAATTTTTCCTAATGCATACAGGGCATCAGCCAAGCATCGCCAGCTCAATTTCAGATTTCAGTTTTTAACTGAAAAACATCTCCGCAAGTGGGTAGCATGATAAAAACAGCCACTCCAGAAACTTTCTGATGTCTTTTTTTTTTTTTTTCCTAAAAGTTTAGACTTTTCTTTCTTATTCTGTAATTGGTTTTATAACTGAGGAGAAATCTGTAAAGTGCGCTTTCATGTAGAGATTTTTATATAAGTTGTCTTCTAAAAAGTAATTTGGCCCAGGTCTTCCAAATTAATTTTTCTGCGACTGTTTACGCAGTTGTGTCATGTTGTGAGAAGATCAGTGATATGTTAAGAGTTTGCGTGTATAGTGAAATGGGTTTATTTTGCAGGAGGGAAAAAATCTAAGATAATGCTCCAAAGAATTGTTTTAAATTGACTGATTAATTGGTTGCTTTTCCCTTATATTAGTTACATACCACATTACAATTAAGAAGCTGCATTTAGGAGCAAGTCTTCCCTATAGAGGAATAATGACTGAAGTCTTTGGCCCTTTTTCTTAAGATTTCCTGATAAGGAAAGATGAAAGATACTCTACATAATGCCATTTTTTCTGTAGAATATAACATTGACATTGCTTTTAAAATACAGATGAGGTTAAAAATAAAAACAAGTAAAGATTACAAAATACTGCCACCTCCATGTAGAGTCAAGGAGCAGATGTCAAGAACCTTGCATGCCTACCGGAGAAGAAATCTATTGTTGATGTGTTGTTTTTTTTTTTCTTTTGTATTAATGAGTATGTTTATAGCAGTCCTTGAAAGAATTGTCCCAAAAAGCAAGCCTGATAGTGCTCTTAAGTGACCAGATCCGTTGAGCTTCTCTGCCTCATAGACCACAGTAGTTAGACTGATGAAACTGGGCATCTTTGCCCGGCTGCAGCAGCTTCCTTCACAAGATGATGTGAGCCTGAAAATAAGCAACAGCATCGCTATTAGGCTGGATAACGCTCCTGCATTAAGGAGAATTTCTATGGTGTGTAGAATTACCAACTGAAGGTCCAGTTATAACTGTAGCAAGCTTGATTTAAGCTGTTGAGATAATCGCTCGGTCTTTGTCACTTCAGAGAGGTTTGAAAATTGCACTCAGAATGACTAATTAAAACAGGACTCGTGCAATTTAAAGAGCAATACTGTAACTGTTAGCAAAGATGACTCCTAAGCATTATGCAGGTGGATAATTCAAGTACTACGAAGTGCTCCAAGTCACTGAACAAGTGCTTCGTTACCTTTCTGCAATCTGGTCATCCATTAAAACTAGGGAGAAGTCTCATGCACTTAAATGAAAGGATGTGCATAAATCCTTTCCTAAATTAGGGTTCAGCTAGCAATATTGCCTACTGTTCAGTGAAAACTGGGTTCTGATGAGCCTTACAAAGTCTAGAAGATTTCATATTGTGCACTGGTGAAATAGTTTTCTGTAGAATAAATGGAGCAGTACAAGAATGAAAAATAAGACTGGATGGAAAGACATGACAGCAAACTTGTTTTAATAGTTTTTCCTGAAATAGTTAGAAGAGTATCAATGAATGAGAAATATCCACACTGTGGCTTTGCTGTGTGTGGCTCTGAATATTGATACCTCAGCCATCAATATTCATGGTCTCGTGGATTTACTAGCAGGGAATCAGTAGTAAATGCCTTTTGGCCGCATTATTGCTGGCATGTGTGACGTGCACTCCTACGTCAGTGGAAATCATTGTGGCTGCCCAGGTGTCCTCCTTATATCTTCCCACGCCTGTTATAGCATCATAGAATCATTATAATTGGAAAAGACCTTCAAGATAATCGAGTCCAACTGTAAGCCCTTCAACACCCTGCTGCTAAACCATGTCCCTGAGAGCCTCATCTACACGTTTCTTGAATACTGTCAGGGACGGTGACTCCACCACTTCCCCAGCCAGCCTGTCCCAATGCTTCACCACTCTTTCTGTGTAGAATTTTTTTTCTCATATCTAACCTGAACTTCCCCTGGCACAATCTGAGGCCATTTCATCTTATCCTATCAGTAGTTATTCTGGAGAAGAGATCGACCCCTGCCTCTCTACAACCTCCTTTCAGGGAGTTGTAGAGAGCAATAAGGTCACCCCTGGGCTTCTTCTTCAAGAATCTATGATTAAAAAGACAAAATACAGACTTAAGTAGGATGATGAGGAGACCACAATCAGTTTGCTTGGCCTTATCACTTGGGTGTCTTCTTTTGTAGTTTTGGACTCAGGGTGTGTTTTCTTCATAAACAGTATATATACCTGTACTCATTTTGGAGGCTTCTGGATGCTGAATTCAATTCATCAGCTTTCTTTGTTTCATGAGGATCACAGTTGTTTGTGACAGAGGTGTTCTCTTCCGAGCTGCCTATGTGTTTTGACACACCTGTCCCTTAAAAAATTTGTGACAGCACCATGCACAAGTTTTCACACATTAGATTAGCACTTAAATGTTTCTCTGCAGTATCTTTACACCATCAGTGGAACCAAACAGGCTTTTCTAATGCTGAGCTGGGTTAGTGGCAGGTTTTTGCTCCCTTCCCTCCTTCCCCCCAGCCTGCTTCTGAATTTGAGATAAGTGATTTGCATTCCAAAAGGTTCATTAGGCGTCATACTGTTACAGTTTAAATGACTAAAAGCATCCTGACAGTTGCATGCTAATACCAGCAAAATTTTGGTAGCTAGCATTAAATCTATTTAAATTGTAATGGGAAGACCCTAGTACATAAGCACTTATTAGCAGGTTTCTGTAGCTATAATGCTCGCCAACTCTGTATTTTATTTTTCACTAAGGGTTTCACGCTAGTCCTAGGTATTGCTGCTCACATGAACAAATGGGATTCTCTTTGGCAGTCTGTCCCTGAGATTCAAGCCCAGTATACCGTAATCTAAAATCCTGACATCTTGGACTCATTCACAGAAGGGTTGAGGTCATAAGAAATCATCTAGTCCAACCCCTCTGCTCACCTGGGGCACATTGCACACAATCACATCCAGGTGGGTTTTGAGTATCTCCAGAGAAGGAGACTCCACAACCTCTCTTGCCAAGGAGGAACTCAGTTCTCTGGCAGGACACCTACAAATTGGGGTTGTGACTGTCCCGCTACTTGGGGATTTAGATGTGACCTTCAAAAAAACTAGGCTCTTTCAGTCCTCTTGAGAATGAGTTGGAGCACTGGGAGCTCAGCAACCCTAAAAATCAGACTGTACATATTTCAAAGGACATACTATAAAAGAGGAAATCCATGGTTGAGTATTTAGTCCAAAGAGATTTCTTTTTGTGCAAATGTAGCAAGCGATGTTGGAGGCAAGAAAAAAATAATCTGCCAACTTCTGGAAATGTGAAATCATCTTTTAGTACTGACAAAGTAAAAGCAAAGGTAGAAGACTGAAATGGAGAAAAGAAGGGAGAGACCATGTGTCTCAGTGGTAATTGATTGTGCTGTTTTCTTCCTATTTTTAAGCATGTCTGGATGTAGAAAGCCATTCTTGAGCTGGTTTCTTCTGATGCGAAATAAAAGGTTGCCCTATAAAAAATAACATTAAAAAAATAGAAGGGGCAGCTCTTAATATAAAACAAGTTTGCCTTCTGGCGATGCTGATTGTTTGAAGACCGATTGTCTGTATATTGTTTCTATATAATGACATATGTTTTCTCATAATTTCCATCTGCCTCACTTGGTTTTATCCATTTGAAACCAAACAGAACAGGGTATATGAAAATTATTCTTTCATGCCACCCTCTTTTTATTCTGCATGAATGGCAATAAAATACCAGGAAGAAGAGTGTTGCAGTCCTGATCGTGTTATTGGAGCTTCCTCCCAGTGTTGTCACTCTTCCCTAACCCTTTTTCTTCTGAAGCCACACTAGCTCTTCTGTCTTCTTACTTTATGGAATAAATAGCTCATAGTGGAATATTGTGCAACATGAAGATGTTTTTCTTTAAAGCGATCAGTGATATCTTACATACCCTATACCCTACATACCATCATGTTTAAATCCCAAATTACATTCCCCTTTTAATGTGCAGTAATATAAAAGGATGAAGAAAACAACTGAAAGATGTAAATTTGCTGTGGTTGAGTATACCTTGTCTTAGGCACTTCTCTTCATGTTGCTGCACTTGTGTTTTCCAAAGCTTATAGGTTAAATAAGCAAATAAAGCTTGAAGTGAATTTTGTGTGAGCCATGGAATTAAAACCACATTTTCAGGCTGAGTTAGTAAGTAAAGGTTTAATTAGCTCTTTTCTGGTCTAGTGCCTGATGGCCTCTGTATTGTACATCTGAAGTCTGTGCCATAAAACAGGAAGTAATAACAGCTCTGACTGACAGGACCAGAAGGGCAATGAGATTAGTTGGGAAATAAATAGAGAACCCACAGGCATGGGATATTGGTTAATTATAACTACATGTAAGTAAAATGAAGTTGGGAAAAAAAAATGAAGCACTGTAAAAAACATTGCTGAATAATGTCAGCATCTTCTCAAATCAAAATTATGAAAACTCCCTCTGTGAAACAGAGTGATATATTTAATTAATTGATATAATTATGGTGCTCTTGCAAAAGCAGAAATAAGTGCTAAATCATTTTTTCTTTTAGGGCAAATGAACTTTTGTAGACATTAACAAGTTTTGCTAACACAATATATAAGTCTGTGTACTATCTTGCATCCGTTTTGGTGCCAGATAAAGTGGCAGATGAGCTGCTGAAGAGTATATAGCGCATATGAGGAAAGCCTCCTTTCTGAGCTCAAAGCTGCCCTGGGCTTGGGAAGTGGCTAATTTTTCTCTTCTTGTGGTCTTAGATAGCAAGATGCTGAAGCTGTCAGGGGACCCATAGGATTCAGGCATTCTGCTCCTCTGAAGATCCCAGCCCTAAAGTAATAGAACTGGCAGAGTAATGTTGAGTTATTATGCAGGGTGTATAACTTATAGCAATAGGTGAGTATTTACAACACGTAGAACATGCTGGGAGGAGATAGGAGTGGGTAGTAGGGCTGCTTTCACTCAAAGGAAGTACCTGAAACAGTAACACTTGTCATTTATGATCAAATTGTGCACTCAGTTAAAAATTAAACACCCAGCATCCCGGCTGGTGCTGACAGGTGTGAACGGCGTGGATTTGAAGGGCTCTGCGCATTTGAACCCACTTCACAACTCTGTATATGCCAGCCATCCCTGTGAATGTAAGAGGTGAACTTGTACGTGTGCTGCGTGTACCCTGTGTATCTGGGACATGCCAGTGAGCGATTGCTTGGGAGCAGTTCAACGGCACAACGCTTCCCAGGAGAGCCTGCAGCCGTTCCAGGAAGCTGGTTACTCCCAAAGTGATTGTGGGAGCAAGTCAGATCCGGCAGAACATGGCAGCCGTGTGCAGCCAACGAGGCCTCGCCACCTCGGGGCAAGGAAGAATTGCCGTCATCTCAAGTGTAGCTTGTATACCTTTGGGTACCAATGCGTGTACGTTAGGCTTGACTACAAAACTTTTGTTTTCCAGAAATCTTTTTTGAATAGACATTCCCAAGTAAATATAGTAACCGTAACTCATGGAGGTGCTTCAAAACTTGTCCAAACCAAATGCCCCCGGGCTGGAAGTCTGATAGCATGCTCTCTGCAAAACTGCGATGCAGCTCAGCTGAACGTGCTGTCCTGTGTTTTCAATCAGTCAGTTGTCTATCATTTGATGCCAGGAATGTTTGCTTGTGGGTGTAAATGGCCTGAAAAATGAGTATTGCCCCATACTCTTATCCTGAATTTGGTGGTAGTTCATGCAAAGGCTTCCATTGATTTTGCTGGCAAATGTAGCAAACTGTTGGGCTTGTATGGATTCAGCAAATGGTAGCCCTGTTGGCAAGTTTAATAAGATTTGTGTGTGAAGGAAAAGAAAGAGTGAGAGGTGTTTAGAATGGACGGAGACTTTAGAGAGTCTCTGGAAATATGCTGTTTACCTATACATGGTCAAAATGTCATTCTGTGGGAAGACTGGAGTTGTTTTAAATGGGCATTACAAATAGTTTCTCCTGGTATAGGAATTCAGGAAAATCTGGTAAAACGGTGTGTATCTTGCATAATAGTGCATTGCCTTCCTGCCGCTTAATGCTTCAGTATTATAATTGATTTAGCAGTTGAATTACAGCATTAAAAGTAAATTAATAAATCTGCAATTATGAGCACTTCATTAGCAAATGAATTTTTAAACTAACAGCTAACAACTTGACTGGGCCTCTATATCAATTGACATAATTCATTAGCCTATGTGAGAATCCATATTAGTTACGCTTAACTTACCTGAGTGTCTGTGGCAGATCTTTATCAGCATAAATAAATTATCAAATCACTATTTATATTCAGTTAATTAAAGAATAAATTACTGAAGCAATGTAGATTTCCTACTCATTTCAAATAACAGTCATGTTATGGAATTTTTCTTGCTGTCATGCAGGCAGGATTATTTATTGCAGTTAAAGGAATGTTAAGGAATTGAGTTAAGGGGATACTCAGAGCTTCTTTTGAAAGCAAAGAATTTTAAATAAATGCTGGAAAGCCCAAAAAAACTACATGTGAGCAAAAAGAATCAGTTTCTGTAGATGAAAGCTTGAGCAGGCTAGCTTAAGTCTCCGGGGGCTGTTCAGTCCTTTTCTGATATTTTACTCGTGTTCATCCATTTAACACAGGTGTTAATGCATGAAGTTGGTCCTTGAGCTGCTGTAAATTGCTAAACCTGGTAGCTGCCAGGAAAATCAGAGGGACAATGGTGGTTCACGTCAAAGGGGAGGAAGCAGATTTCAGAGGTAGAAAGGCACCTGTGGAAAGTTTTCTGTCATTGCTGACACTGTAACTGCAGCCTGTTGTCAGCACGGAGATTCCTATATGAAGCTGGAGCCATCTGCCCTCCTCAGGTAAGAAAAGGCATCAAAGATCTGGCTTAATATTTACACTGTCACAGTTCCCTTTGGGTAGGGTCCATTCCAACTCACAGACTGATTCTACGCTCAAGTACAATTGCCTCATGTACCTCAAGGGAGGTAGAACAATTCTTATTACTGTAAAAGTCATTGTTCTAAAGCAGCTAGTTGTTTGAGAACCTGAGACTCGAAAGTACGACTGATAGTTCATGACTAATTACAAGAATAGTGCCATGGATTAAGCAGCAGTAGGGATTAAAGGACCTTCACAGTCCTCTCTGCCAAGGAGGGAGCCCTCCCCAGAGCAGTGATAACAGGGGAATGAAGCACTGGCAGTACCCCTGCCTGGGCCTGGAGGTGCCAGAGGCTGCCATGACTCTTAGGAAAGAGAAAATCCAGGTGCTGTTTTGTAGGAAGGTCAGTTCATCATGAAGAAGTTGCCCAGGTCTTTTTGACTGAAGCAACTGAAGTAGTGTTCCCTCTTTGGGCTTGTCCTTGTGATCTCTATAACAGCTCAAAAAAATTCCAAACTACAAGTATTCACATGTTAAAGGTAAAAAATCACCAAGAAGAGGCTGTTATTGCCATCTCACTCATGTACCATGGTCCTTCATGGACGCTCTTCAGTCCACTTAATCGCTGTTCATTGAGAAGACCTTAATTTACAGGGCGTTGATTATATCCTCTAAAGAGACACTGTGCTTTTCAGGTTCACTGAAGTGTTCTGTAACCGTCTCGCAAATTGACTGGAATATTCACAGTGCAGGAGCTGGTGCAAGAAATTTAGTCCTTTATGACCCAAGGTTGATAGATGGAAAGAGCTTGATATTTTAGAGTTTTTGCGCACAGGGAAAGTTCTCCAATTAGGCTCAGAGAAGCGGCAGTGTTTGTGTTTGTTCTCAGTTTGTTCTCAGAACCAGGCAGGAGTTCTTTGCTAGTCCATTTTATTCCAAATGTTAGTTCACTGCAGGCAGATGAAGATAACAATCCATGTCCTCCCTCAGCCTGGACTGGCTGGGTGAAAGCAGCTGCAGATGCCACGGTCAAGGGTTTCTTCTTTTCTGGGCGAGGAGCTTCCTCGGGAGGCTGGCGTCAGTGCAGCAGCTCGAGCCCTGGCGGCGTGTGCGGCCTCCCTGAGGCTCGCGCGGCAGCCAGGCTGAGCCGTGGGGCTAGCCGAGGAGGCTGACATAGGTGGAGGGTTAGCGAAGTGGTTTGTTTGTGTACGCTGGCTGCTGGGGCTCACTTGCGTGTGAGATCAGCGTGACGCAGAGACGCTGCTGTGTGGGAGTCCTGGTGGCCCGTCCTGGCCCTGCGTGCTGTGTGGAGTGACAGGCGCTGGTGTTTGCAGTTGGCTGGTGTTCCCCAGTGCCTGGAGCTCTGGCGCTGCATCGTGTTTTAATCAAACTGAAGACGGAATGAGTCATTTTAAGACACTTTTTACAGTTCAGGAAAGGTTAAAGTCATCTGGGTTGCAGTATATTTGTCTGGGACAGTGACTGTTTTAATAATTTATAGAAAGCAGAACACTGAGAGAAACCACACAGAATATCCAGCAACCTGATGGCTGTTTGATGTGAAGGACCAGAGCTGGAGTTCTTGGTCTGAATTGGGCAGACCTTGCTCTAAATCTCTGATGTCCTGAGTGAACAGCTGGGTTTTTTTTTCCAAACCTTTCCAAGCAGAAGTTTTATCAAAACTCTGTGGCTAGCAGACGGGCCACGTTTCCTGTTTAGCCTAAGTTAACCTAAGTATTTCTCCCCCTTGGGAGAAATGCAGGAACATTGTCAGGGAATGCAGGGAAGCGACACAGAAAGCTAAGACACGGTTGGACCGCAGTCTGGCAAGTGATGTTAAAAATAACAAGAAAAACTTCTTCAAATATATTAACAGCAAAAGGAAGATCAGGGAAAATGTGGGTCCACGTGTGAATAGGGTGGGTGCCCTGGTTATGAGAAACACAGGAAAAGCAGAGTTGCTGAACGCCTCCTTTGCTTTGGTGTTTACCAAGGGCAGCCCTTTAGAGTCCCAGGCCCTAGGGGACAAGAGGGGACAAGCGTGTCCCTAGGGGCCCTAGGGACAAGAGGAAGCCTGGAGAGAGGAAGACTTGCCTTGGGTAGAGGAAGATTGGGTGAGAGAGCACTTAGGGAAACTCGATACCCACAAATCCATGGGCCCTGATGGGATGCACCCC
>VZSV01000038.1:3321169-3424644 GCA_013398735.1 Nothocercus julius | reverse complement strand
TGATAACTTGATCATACTAGACTTTTTGCCCACTGACTTCTCATTAAATTTTAAATTTTAAAATAAGACCAGCTTGGTGAAGTCTTGTAGGAATTTCATTAAATCTTACTTGGATTCTTGAGGCATGTATAGGATTTATTTCTTTTTCCATTCCTATTGGTCAAATGCATCCTTAATGTAGCTCCAGTGGTCATAGCTGAATTGTACTGTAGGTGTTTTTGAATATAAATTTATCTTTCGCAGTCTGCTACTGTGTTCAGAACTCCAAAAAGTCCAGTATTTTAATGAATTCTTCACTGCAGTGGAGACAGTTGTGACTTTATCTCTCTCAGCCTTTCTCTGTTGATCACAAGCTCTCCTTGCATTCGTGTATGTGTTCATACATTTTACCACTACCTCTGCTGTTGTGACGTCTTTAGACTTGTCTTTAAAGCATTGCTTAGCTGTGTGTCCCAGCTTGGGACTGTTGTTTTGCCTGTGTGCATGTCCTGCTTCTGCCATCCAACAGCCTAATGCACTCAGTTGTCACTCACCCTGCAGAGGAGACTTGGGGCAGTTGCTGATGCAATTCCTGCATCAGACTTACTAAAAAGGAGAGACAAGGGATGCTGGCCCTATCTCATGTATGTACCTAGCCCTGCACAAAAATAGGACCTGCTGCTACCCATGCATATGATCCATGACCAGAGTCACAGCTATCGTTCCCGATAAGTAAGCAACCTGTATTTGAGAAACTCATTGTAGTCCATCACTGGTAGAAAAAGTAGCCACTTATGTGATCTCTCTTTCTTTTGGCAGGTCGACAGGACAGAAGTGATTCGAACCTGCATAAATCCTGTCTTCTCCAAGCTGTTCACGGTGGACTTCTATTTTGAAGAGGTGCAGCGCTTGCGGTTTGAGGTCCATGACATTAGCAGCAATCACAACGGGCTGAAGGAAGCAGATTTCCTTGGTGGTATGGAATGCACTCTTGGACAAGTAGGTTTTTTTGCCATATGTCTTCCTTGATTGTTGTTCTTTTGTTCCTATGTGAAATGCATTGCTTGTTATAAGAGTGATGGACAAAATTTGTCATTCGTGACAAAATTCTTAATCAGCGCTTTGAATTAGATAATTAAGAAGTTCTGCTGGTTTGACTTACTGTTGCCGTGCAGCTTCAAATCAGCCCGAGCTTTAGGAAGCTGAGCACCTACAATTGGCCATGTACAGTAAGAGCACAGATTCATTTACCAGTGTTGAGACAGAGAGACTGCTGAAGAGAAAGTTATTGTCTCTAACATTATATGGGATTTAAAGCAAGTTCCCAATCCAAGGAATTCTTACAAATATATTTTATTCCCATAGGGTAGTGTCTAGCGAAGTGGCGAATAGAGAGAGAGATGGATTCGTTTCCGTGGCTCTCTGTCAACTTAAAGTTAGGTATCTAGACCTAACTCTCACTCTTCTAATTTCCATTTTTAGCCAGTAGAGAGAAACAGGCAGTTCCAGTAGGTGATTCATTCCACCTGAGACACCCATCATAGATTAGGATAAATTGCCTTCAGGAGATATCTGTCTCTCCCCATCAGTTATCAAGAGAGCCTAGACAGCTGGCTTAGAGTAGATACTGAACTTTTTAGATGGCTAAATTTGAGGGTGATCACTCCTACCGAAAGGATCAATATCTAGTAGTTGGCAGAACCAGGGCTGCAGCAAATTCCTATATTGCTGACTGGTAGCGCGCTACAGTGTCCCAGGCATCACAGAGTTTATTTCTAACTGTTAGAAATGCTTTGTGTTATGCCACATCTCGTAACACAGATCTCTGCTCTGGCCATAACAGCAGTACTGAAGTTGGACTCGCTTTCACTGAGCTGAGTTTAAATTGGCAGTTCCCTCTGTGGTCTGGGGTAGCTTGCATGTCAATGAGAGAAGGCAGTGCTCTCATTTAGAGTATCTTTTGGGGTCCTTCCACATAAGCTTGTAAGCTGAACGTGATTGCTTGGCATGAAAGATGCTGCAAAGCTTTGACTTTCTATTTAGCACCTTCTTGTTGTGCCTCCCTAACCCCACACAACCTTTTTTCCTCTTTCCCTTCTGTTATTCAAGAAAAGTCGAAGCCCTAGGGCCAAACATGCTGAAAGGGGAAAACTCTCACTCAAAGTAACAAGAAATACATGTATTTCCTGACTTGAAAGCTCAACATGAAGGTATTTTAAAGTATAGCGAAGGCTGTTCTTTCTGACAGACTTCTTGTGGATGTTTTTAGCTGCAATCAGTGAAAATAAGCTACTCCTGTAACACATACAGGAGCAAGAAACACAGAAAAGAAATTCTTTTCTCTTATAATTGGCTTAAAAACAGAAGAAAATATGTCATTACTGCTGCCTGTAGCAAAAGCACCTCTTTATAATGATTTGTTCTCTATAAATAGTACATGGTTGGGTTCGTGGCAGTGTAATTTTAATGGTAACTAAGAAAACATAAGAGTGTGAAATCTGAAAGCACAACTGTAGCCTTGAAGTCTCTGATAACATTATCGCATTTTTTCGTGGTGGTGTTTTTTTTTTTTCCCAGTTTTCTAGTTTTTTAACCAGAAATATTCCTCAACTCATTAAAATATATATATATATATGTTAGCACTGGAATTGTCATCTTAGAAGAGCCAGTATTGAGGAATCCAGAACTCAACATCTTGTGACACAGGCTGTACATACAGAGCTTGCAGCCATACTTGGAAGCTCTATGCAATTACTGCATTTTTTATGATAATAACAGAACCATGGCTTTTCTTGAGCTAATTTTGACATGAGTTTGTTGCTCTACATCAATTTCATGACTGAATAAAACAGTCTTCTCCCAAATGCTGAAATAAATGTGTCCCAAGAGAGTGAGAAAGGCAGTGACTGGTTAGGTCCCGAACATGCACTGTCTAGAGACACACTACTCTTAGCTCTTTCAGCAAGAGCTTTATGTCTACTGCTTTTGCAGCAGAGCTGTATGTCTACTGTTTTTTGTACCCCGTTGGCGCTGGGTACAGAGCCAACTCTGTACCCTTCTTTACTAGTAAGTGCTGCAGTTAGCAACATTCTGGCATGCAATCATCAGTTATACCCAGATGCAAACAGTAGATACATCAGCAGGCATTTCATATGCCGCACATCTATACTGAAGTGGAATGAATGGTCGTGGACGTATACCTGCTGTGTGTAATTAGGAAAAAGTCAACGTGCTTAAATAGAGTCATTTCCTTCAAGCGATTGGGCTTAAGAGTTGCTCTTCAAATAAAATAATAGCAGATGACTCTTTAGGAGGTTGGGAGAAGTTGGTTGGTTGGTTTGTTTGCTTTTAAGCACTTAGAGAGTCTTTTCCTTCGTTTATGCTCCTGGAATCATTCAGTAGACCTGAGTGCACAGAGTAACTGATCATTTGAACCGAGGGGCAAGAGAGTAATTTAATTTTTTTTCCTGTCCCTCAAAACCTAATGAAAAAAAACATCTTGGACAAATGCTGTCAAAACATGAATAGACTAATTGTCTGGATATTCAGCTAGAATGGGATAACTGCAAATTCAAGCCCTTTTCTGCTTTTGTATTACTGCCTGTGTGTTTTCTGAGCTTCTTTACAGCTCTTTTTTAAAGAACTGTTCTGTTTTATATCGCATTAAATTTATAATGCATTCAAAATACATTATTTAGTACAGTAGAGGCTTAAAGTTTCTAATATCCCAAGTTCACTTCTTAACCACACAAGAATTAAGTGTTAAGAGGTTCTCATAGAAATTTTTCTTCTCTGAAGTTTTGCCCAGACGTCTCAGGCTAATACCTAAGAACTCTCAAAAATGGTTTAAGTAAATAATCGTTTTCTGACAAGTTTGTTTTGACTGAACAAAATTATGCTGTCAAGACAGTGAAGATTCCTGTTTAAGAACCAGTAAAGTTGTTATTTCCTAAATGCTACCACATCACAGCTCTGCAGTGAAGAGAGTAGTTTTTCTTACATTACTTGCCACAATTGGTTTCTGCCAATGCATGCTTCCATGTCTTGTTTTCTTTCTTTGAATTGATTGAGAGAAATGTATAAGTGTTGTTACAATTCACGGTTCCTTTACTTGCTCAACAAGTATGGAACCTGTAGCGAAAACTCTGCAGAGGAAAGTCTTTTCCTGTCAAAAATCCCTTCCAGTATTATTTAAAGGATTAATATCTCCCATAAATGCACATGTATAAAAGTCATATTGAAAAGATTTCTTCTCAGTAAGAAATATTATTTTCTCCATTAATACTTTTAATGGTATCCTTAGCAGGTTATAGACTTGAAAATTCTGATTGTTCATTAAGTTTCAGCCATTGCCAACCCGATTGCTTTTGTGTTGGAGAAAGGTTAGAAGAGCCACAATTGCACTCAAATTATTTTAATTGAAATAGTCTGTATGAGAATAGCTGTTTAATAGACTGCTTCTGTGAGGCAAAAGTTGCAAGGTCGGAATTTTCAAGATTTCCAGATACTTACATCTCATTAGATGTCTCTGTGCTCCTTAGTTATCTAAATACCTTACTTGGCCTTTGATTTCCTCCATATGATGTTCCTCTATTCATCAGTGGGATGAATGATGTACTGGATTAGGTAAGGATATCATTTTCTACAGGAGATGGCTCAGAGCACAAGTATGCCATCCATGCAGCACTCTCCCTTTCCCTCAGCATTTCAACACCTAAGTTCACAGAGAGCCTTTGGTTGCCTCTTGACATTGCAACATGAGCTCAAAAGCTGTGAGTTTTTCAGTTATAGATGAATCTTGTCAAAGTTAATGGAATTACTTGCACAGTTTGCACTGCTTTGTTTTACATATGTTATCTTTTGTTTCAATTACGGTGGCAATCTAGAAAACTAATTTAAAATTTAGTTTTCTGTTGTAGTTTAGTTTTCTGTTTCCGTTCTGTTTCAGAGAGTTATAATAATAACTAATTGTAAAAGAGCTGCACATACTACATACTAATTAAATCCGAAGATGTTTTATGCTATCAGTAAGCTATTTCCTGTAATATTATTATTTCCTCTTGTGATATAGCTATCTTTTTTTCATGATGTTCTATTTTGATTTGACTATTTTCAGGTACAGTTCTTTAACAAAGACAGGGAGAACTGTAGTTCAGCTGTAAATAGGCTGTGAACTGATCAATGCTATAGGGATCAAAAGACATCCTCAAGAGTGGTGAGTATGTTACAGAAAGTATCATGTATAAGGGAATGATGGTTAGAGTAGTCAAACTGGTACTACCAAGAGGAAACAAGAAATACTGTGGTCAGGAAACTTTCTTTATTAAGGACATATATTCCATATCTGTGAAGGACTGAACTCATTCCCACATCTTCCTGAGTACAGACCCTGGTAGCCACCTACTGCCTGGTGTCTCTTCGTGTTGAAATGGAACATGTTTGAGGCATCTCTGAACCTGTGTTACCATTTCTGGAAATAATTTGATGGGTTCAGAGGAAGCTAGGGGATAGACAGCAGGAGAGACATGTGGGCATCACAGTCCTGTAAATCTTGCTTCATCACAGAGCAAACTAAAGATAAATATTTGAATAAAAAGGAACAGTCTTTAGATCGTGAGTCAGAGCTACCTTTCTTCTTCTACTCTTGCTTAAATTATTTACTTGCACAAATGAAACATGAGTAAAGTCCATCCATTTATTTATGGGTTTTTAGAAGTTTACAGTTGACTTAAGTGAGTTGGAATACACTAATATTTTAATTGACAAGCTTTAAGGTATGTTTTTCAAATGTTAAATCTCTAAGCATTTGCTTACCCACTTCGGTTGTACCATTCTGCCTCCATAAATATGCTGTAAGTTTAGCAATGCTTGTCAAGAAAGGAGCAGAGCTAAGATAAAAGATGCTTTAGGTTAAGCCAAGTGTGTATTTTAGCACCTTTTGTGGAAAACACTTCAGAGAGCTGTATCTTTAGGAAGCTCTGAAAAAGAATCAAGTCAACAGTTGTTTTATAAAGGCAGGTTGCTGTACAGTGCTGAACAGTCTGGAGTCTGACTTGTCTCTTTGATTTGAGCAATGCTGAGCACCGCACTGTACCCTGAACTAAAGATTATCCTAATCTGTAACATTAACACAGTAAACAGGAAGCTAAGCTGCATACACCTTTACGTGCCACTGAGACGGCCCAGTCTGTGCTGTGGTCAAAATCAGAGACCCGTGGTTCATGTGTCCCAAAAGCCAGGTGTCACAGTGCATAAATCGGAAAAGAGCTGTGGCCGTAATCCATGGACGTTTCAGTTGTTATTTATGGGAGGTCTGTGTTAGCTGAAATGAATCATAGGTCCTTAATTGTCATTGCCAAAAGGCCCTGGGAAATGTCACTGTCAGCACAGAGATCATCTTTTAGCTGTAACTTATGATGTAAAATGGAGCAAAAATTTCTGAGACATACAGTGATTGCAGGAAAGCTTTCAAAAGCCTTAAAAAAACAATATGCTGATGTGTCCGTGTATGACTAGATATTACATATGTCTAATTCAAGCAAAGAAATAAACTTTTGCTGACACTAGACAAAATACGGAATTGGGCCTCCTGCTCATACATCATACTGAGCGATCCTGTTTGATTTGACAGCTTCAGGCGGTGTAGCTTTTGCAAGGTGTCACCCTGAGCAGGAGGCCTGGTGCTGAGTTCTGCTCTCTGTATTGATAATGGCAGGTGTTTTCCAGGCTGATGGATGGTCACTGTTTAAGACTCAGTTGTTGGCAAACAGGGCTCCAATGCTTTTTACGGTGATGTTCAGATACACCATGAGTATGATATATAACTTATAGCGATTTCTGAAAATGTGGCTGCTATAGCCACCGAGAGCTGCTTTTTGTACAAGGCACAAACAAAAATGGCAATGTACTGCTAGAAAAAAAAAAATCTTTGTCGTTTATCCCAGTCATAGTCTGCTGATCCTAAATTACTAATTGCCACTTGAAGCAGTGATGTTGGCACATTGCTGCCAGACAGAAGATTCATTTTACTGGCCACTTAATTAACAAGCATTAGGCCTTTGTCCACAAACACATGTTTATACATGGAGAGTGCTCACTGTGTCACAGTGATGATGATGGCTTAGGAGACTGGTTTTATTTACGTGATCTAGCAATGACAACTGTCAGGGAGCAGTGGGGACTGGCTGCCCTGCAAGGGAAAGTGACAGGAAGAGAATTGAGAGCAGTGTGAGGTCTGGAAAATTTGGTCAAAAAGGAAAGAGAGAACAAAGTTGGGTCATGTAGTCTAAAGAGAACTGTGCAAAGATAGTATTGGTCTTGAGATAAACGATTGCCTAAAAGACGAAGGAAAGAACATTATCGGTCTTATTTATGGTGGATTAGTCAGAAATAACAGGCTTAAATTGCAGAGAATCAGGTTAGCTGTTAGGAAAATATACCTACAGTAAAGATAACAAGTAACATAATAATTTGCCAGAGGAGGTTGTTTTTCTCTGCCCTTGGAGAGCTTTAGAACTGATTAGAGCTGTGTCTGTCAGGAATGACCCTGCCTTAGGCCTAGGGAGCTGGACAAGAGGATTCCAATCAAGTCCTGTTATCTCTGAAAGGTGGACACAGGGAGGAATAACAAGGAGCCTTACTCAAAAGCACTATGAAAGGAATAAAATCTGCATGAGCTGTCGAAGTTTCCCTGATTTTCAGTGGAAGTTGAAGACATGCCTCAGTTCTTTCCAGGTGTGGAGGGAACCCTACCTGCAGGGATCTGAGCATGGCAGCATGCGCAGGTTGTGGTGCTTCACTCATGGATAGGTTATAAAATACCTGTTAGGTCTAACAGAAATGTGTTGATTGTGCAGGGGCGGGTAGGAAAGATAACCTCTTTAAAGACCTTGCTTGTCCCCTGCCATATTCAGGTGAATGGCTGTAGCCTCCTTGCCCTGATGATGCGAGACAGGATCACCTTCGGACTTTTGCCGTTGTGGTTTATGGTGTCAAATTCCTTCTGTGAGATGATGCAAGGCTAGAATTTATGTCAGGGCTGTGTTTTCTCTCCTGGCTCGTAACGACTTGTTGTGACGGACCATGATTTTGCATTGCTCACTGATTTTTGCATTGCTCTGATTTTGGCCATTGCCTACTGACTGGGCTTATCATTAAAATACATGTAATGCCCAGGAGTCCAATAAATTGTCTGGAGCTATTCTTTACCCTTGATGGTTGCCTCTTTTTTACAGTGAATATTTTTGTGCATTTTGCTAAAGACATAGTTTTGTATCTGTTTGTGGACCATTTTATTTGAGGTGTTACACATTAATCATCTGAGTGAAGCTGTCCTGGTAATGTTAGATGAAGGAAAGGACTGGTTGTAGTATAAAAGCCAAGTGCCAGAGTTTGGGGGTTCTTCCCTAGGGAGAGAGAGTCTTTTCTTCAGTCTCTGCACAGCACCTGGCCCACCATGATCCTGTTCCAGTGCTGTGACATTGCAAGTAATATTAGTTGGGAATGTAAGCTGTGTTTGGAGGTACCTCTACATCTGTTGGCACTTTGGAGTTTTCCAATAAATAACATTTTAATATGTTATAAACTTTACCGGCATGAGGGATCTGAGATACTGGAACATCAACTGTAGCTTGCTGATTATGAAATATTGAAAATATTTTTTCCTACACTGTATTTTTCTAATATATTTACAAGTCTGGTTTTAAAGGTTTCAAGATTGTTATGGAAATGTAACCATCATAGTGGCAGGATACAGTTTATTTTGTCGTTGTAGCTCTGATAACATTTATCTGAGGTACATTCGTAAATGTTAATGGGCAAGTTTATTTGCAATATTGTGTTCCAGGTGAGATGGTAAGAAAGAAGTCTAATTTAGAACTGAAAGTAAGGGACAGATTGTTTGTGTCTGTTCTGATTTTAGAGTTGTTGAGCTTTTAAAATAAAATAAATTCTTTCTGTTCAGTTCAGACTTTGATTTCTTCAGATCAAGGCTCTACCTTGATACAAAAAAAAAAAAAAAAGACAACATAACATTGAAATCGTAATAAGTCATGTATTTACTACGGTTTCTAATTTTTCCCAATTGTTTTGGTTTTTGTGCAGATTGTTTCTCAGAGGAAACTCTCCAAGTCCTTACTCAAACATGGGAACACAGCAGGGAAATCATCTATAACAGTAAGTCAATCCTAAATACACTGTTTTTTCCTTTTATTTAAAAACATCTAGTGTGGCTGATTCTGCATGAAAGCATCCTGCTAAGTTACCAGCACAACCCTTAATTGAGAAATGCACTTAAGTTGTTTATTTAAAAGATTCCTTTACTGTTTCTGGCAAATACTTATGGTAAAAAAGAATGGTAACAAATAATGCATGTCTTTTTACAAAAACCGTAGTATTTACTAATATTAAGGCACTTTGCTGACAGCATGAATGTTGTCCTGCTTGATTTTATTTAAAGCTCTAGGGTTCATTCTGATCCATTTTGACATGTTTCTGTCTGCATTTAAGATGTTGCATGTGAAGGGTTCAACTTAGCTTATTCTTCATGAAATTAAGTGCAAATGTTACATGGTCACTGATAGAAAGGTGAAGGCATCTTGTGTTCCAAGGCCTTCCTTTGGATTTTTTCCACTTCCTTAAAAAATGTCAAAAACCATCCTGCCCCAAAACAGCCACAAAAAAATGCAGATTTTCAATGAGATTAGGTATTTTAGATAGGTTTTCATGCAGTTTTGGATTGGATGCATCCTAAAATCTGAAAATTAAAACATCTCTTTCCTGGGTTGTTGGGAGATCATGCTTTTCTACACTGTATCTAGCTTGGTTGTGGCATTTGCAGCTCTTCGTTAAGACAGTGGCTATAATAAAATACTTTACTGCAGGATTCTGTGCTGAGTTTGCCTGATGGGGTTAAAAAAGATTTTTTTGCCTTTGATATGCAGTTAGCCAAAGGGGTTTCTCTTTGTTTGACTGGGGTTTTTTTGTTTCTTTGTTTGTTTGGTTGGTTGGTTGCTTGTTTTTTTCCTGCCTTCTGAAGCATTAGAGATTGGACATAGCCCCGGCAGGACACAGCAGGCTGTAAGAACGAATCCTTTGGGGAGCCCAGGGCATTTTGTTTCCTAGCTGCCTTCCTTGATGCCTGGCTGAGAAGTGATTCGCTCAATGTGGAAGGTGAAACCCGTTCTTGGTTTGGGGTTAGAAAGGAATTCCCCGTTGTTCAGACTGAGCAGAACCATGAAAGAGTTTCACTCACTAAATAAGAGATGCGTTTTGCCTGCAGGGATTATAAGGGCATATTTAATTCCGTAGTGCCATTCTGGACATCCCTCTTGTTCTGCCAGGGACACTAAGCAGTTTAGTCTTGTGAAAGCATGAATGGTTTAGTTCAACTGAAATGATTGGACTTGCTAGCAGACTGTTCTGGGAAAAAAAAAAAAAAAAAAAAAGAAATTAGTGATCTGTGATATACAGGAGATGAGAGAAATAGTCTCTGCTGACCTAACACTGGGTGATGACCATAAAACATAGACCACAGTTACCTGTCTTGGCTTCTAGACAGTGGTTCTACAAAGCAGGTAGACTTTATACAAACAAGAGAAAAATGAACTCATGCAAAAATAACTCTGTGAAAAGCTTACTCTCTCAACAGAATAAATCAAAAAGGATCATTTATCATTATTTCTGGTCCCAGGGCACATAGGTGCCTGTCAAATGTTGTCAAATATCAGTTTCCTAACTTGTTTAGCTTGCTGAATTATGAATTTTGCTGAGGATTTTGAAAGTTCCTATCTCAGAATGGTTTTCTGTAGTTTTATTGTGTTTTTGGCTGTGGAATGTCAAAACAATATATTTTTATTATGTGGTGATGGGATTAGAAGAAATCCCTTTCAGCCTCTCCTGGTAGAAGTCTGTCAACCTTTACAAGAGAGGGCTCATTATTTTCAGTTAAACGTGTTTGTGAAACTGGGTGTGCAAATCTGAGCACACTGGCAGTGGCACGTAATGTGATTCTTTAAGCTGTCAGACAACATGGAAACGTTTTGGCAGACTCTGTGGGCTGTATTTTCAGCAAGCTCACGCTTGCCTGGAGCTTGTAAAGCCCAGGTACGTATTGGTGCTTATTGTGACTAAACTGTAATGCCCAGTGAGGCATTTGTGAATGTACGTGGCTACATGTGAACTTTTTGCATGAGGAAATACCAGTTTATTGCTGTGAACCTAAGCTAGTTTCTCTTGAAAATGAAAAGAGAAAAAGAGAGATGTGCCCTAAAAATCCCCAAAGATGCTGTTTAGTGAAGCTGTAGACAGCCTGGGTAATTCCTGGGAGCTGTATACTTGGGCAGGAAGGATATTACACTGCAGTTATGGATTGCAGCCTTGAGCTGATTTAGAGAATACATTGGGATTTCCCAGTGACTCCCCAAAGAACAGAAGTCTGTACAAGGGAGACAGTTTTATCCTGTCTGGGGAACAGATGTTATTGCAGATGTTATTGTGGGCATGATACAGCTGTGTTCTTTTGGGTGATTTAATCTGTGGGGAGGATACTTGCAATAGGAAATGGTTTTATAATTGCCAAATAGGGTAAGATGTGGTTTGTTTTGAAGAACATTTTTAAGCCAAATAGCCCAGCTTTGGTTAATACCTCCTCTCCACTGATGTGTTTCAGTGGCCAGTAGGGAGGATATTTTGCTTTTTTGTTTGTGCCTTGGTTTGTTTTTAATCAAAATCACAGAGCACAGTGACTGACATAATTATCTGCATAGCTCAAGACAACTGAAGGAACTACAATAAATTACGTCAGCATCACTCTTGCAAATGAATCTACAGTGAGGGGTTTGCCACTGTATTGCAGTCAAACAGTACCAGGAGAACCCTCCTACTGTAGATCTATGTATTGTAGCAACTAATGACAGGTGACTTCTCTTTCTATTTAGCATGCCGAATGACACTGAAATGGTGTAAGAGTAGCCTAAGCTTCAGGCCCAAATACCATCCTGTATAGCTTTTATTCCTTTAGACATAGTTAGACTGTGTCAAATTCTCTAGTGTCCTACCTGAGGAAAAGTTCGTTGTCAGGAGGAAGGGCTCAATGGTAGACGCTGGAGTCAGTCTATTAACAACTGATTGCCAATTGTGTGATGAGATGTGATTCAGATTTGCAGCCTTAACAAGTTGCTACTCATCAGCTGAGCAGTGGATTAACTGAACACTTAGTCCTTCATGGTTGCAAGGAGAGGCCTCTTACCTCCTATCACACTGCAGTTTCCTAATGAGGTCTCCAGTCTTCCAAATGTTGAATGCCATCTTTTTCCCTCTTCGCTATACCATGCAAAACTCAATGGAGGTTTCCGTTTAGGTGATTGCTGAGGAATTATCTGGCAATGATGACTACGTTGAACTTTCTTTCAGTGCACGGAAATTGGATGATAAGGTAAGCTGCTTGATATTAACTTCGTGGAAGATATAAGAATGCTTGCAAATAGAGTTTGATGAGATTTTCCCCCCACGGATTTTTTTTTTTCCTGCTATTATTAAGCACATCAGAGATTTCAGACCAGTGTTCACAATGAGGCTTTCCTCAACTTGTGAAGTAATTAAAATAAACTCAAGGGAATCTAATTAAAACAAAGACAATTTAATTATTTAAAATGCCACAGATGAGAAGTGCTTAGTTAAGTGAGCTTTCTATAAGTAGTCAAAGATGTTATAGTTGAAGTAAGCATCTTAGAATAAAGCTGAAAAACTTGCTAACAGCTTAATCAAGACATGTTTTTCATTCAACGAAATATAGCTTGAAAATGAGAAAAAGACTGCTGTATATTTGTTTAATACTTTTTCTCTTATTAGTAAAAAAATCCCTGCACTGTGTCTCACACTACTTTTCATGTTAAGAGATGTTTCTTTCTGAAGATATTGTCCATTGTTACTTAGCAAAATTCATATAGTAAGTACCTCTAGCAACTTTCAGCCCAAGAAATCCAGATGACTTTGCTTGTCAAAGGAACACCTTTTGTTATTTTAGTGTTATAGAAGGCACATAATTATTTGAGGTAATCTGGGGATTATCTTTGTAATTAATTGGAGTCATAAGGCCATGACCACCTTCTAGATAACAGGGCTTTACATGTAATTGAAAATCAGATGATTAAAATTGCACTGAATTACGGTATCTGCCATTAGTATATAGTCCCTTCCTGTATGTGAAGCTGATTATAATTTGACAGAGATGGTAATACTGCAGAAGTTTGTGGCGAGAACATTCTGATGCTCTAAGCTTGTGCTAACATGTGATAGCTTAATCAAATCCATCAGAGTACTTCTGGAAACACTCATCAGGTTTTCAAAATCAGGCCATAACTGATGAATAGCATTTTTGGTTGAAACTCTCAGAAATGTTCAGGCAAGCAGAAAGTGATTACTAGTACTGGAATGTATTTTGAACGTACAGGTAAACAACACTGCTATGCTCAGCATCACTAACGGTCATAAATGATTAGGAACTCGATTTGTTTTTTATCTGAAAGATGAAGTACCCCTTCATTCAGAGATGCTGGATTCTTAGTGATTCCTATCACAGAATTTTTTTTAGATGTTAAAAAGTAGATTTAGCAAGTTCTCCACAGACAGCCATTTTTAGACTTGGATTTCTCAAGCTGCATATTAGTGTTTTCGTGATACACATGTTGCAACATCTAGAAAAAGGAAAGAAAATGTGCAACATAAGATGTCAGTAAGGCCTGCGTTTGCCACAAATATAAAGGCAGTGTGGTGTAAATACCATTACTTGCTTATAGCTCTTGTTGATATTAAGTAAAAGGATACTTCCAGAGTATGCATCTGCACTAGGACAGGGCTGTCCAGGCTGTAGCTGTAGAGGGGTTTTGCAACACATTTCTTTAGGAGGTTGAAACACTTTTATTTTTGGAGATAAATTAGGGAGTATGGTTATGAAACATGACAAGTGCATCGTGACTCTTGCCATTTTAACATGTTTAGTCTAGGTGGGCCTCATCTAATAAACATTTCCTGGATGTGCAACCCAGGCAGTGACTCACCATGTGTTATCTGAGTCAAACATCCTATCCTCAGTTGACAAAAATCATTGAAAGTCTGTTAGATTTGAAAGAAGTCTGCCAATATAAGAAGAGACTTTTAAGAGACTTTTTTTTTTTTTTTTGCATGACTTATGATGAACTTTGACATCAAGGGTCTCAAGGGACTGTTAATAATTATTGTTGTAGGGCTTGAAAATATTTGAATTGCTAGTTCAACCTTTGGTTTAAAAAAAAAAAAAAAAAAGGGTGAGTGCTTTCATGTCACACAAAGGTCCAAAAAACCCATCAGAGAACTAAGAAGAGCCATTCTGCTGAAATCCTAAGCACAGCTTTGCGAGTCTTTTCTTACTCAGAGTGGCAAAGGACTGAGTAGAGAGAAGGTCACATCAGAGAAGCAGAGTGAGGCCTGTGGCTGCCCTGGGGGTCACCTGCAGGAAGGAGGAAGACTGGGGGAGCAATCATTCAGGCAATCATGCAGGATCATTCCTGCAACCCAGGGTCACCTTTGTATTCACAATGCAGCAGGGTTGCGTTGGGAATGACAAAAAGCTAGTTGAATCCTAATCCCTCACAACTATTGGATAAAGATGTTGGATGTGTCTGAAGGAGACAAGTTTTTTTTTTTCTGTCTGTACCGTCAGCAGTGTCTTGAAAGGACAAGAATTGTCTTCCACCTCACCTCAAAGGAAAACTCTTTGAAAGGGGATGCTGGATTATGATCCTGGAACAGAAGAGCTTTCTTCTGCTCTGAATATGGTGCCTGTGCTCCAATATAGGGATATGCTTCTAAATACAGCCCACTGGCAGTATTTGCTATTGCCCAGCTCTGCTCCCTGGCCTCCCGGGCCTGAGGACTTGGGTGTTCCCCACTCAATGTGCAAGTAGCTTTGAAGAAGGGAAAGAAGGTGCTATAAAGAACAGAGCTGTCCATCAGTAATGTAGCAGCTCTAACTAGGTCATTCCCTTAAAAATATTATTTTTTGGATACTCTGTCTTAAAATAAATACCATCAGTGATGAAAAAATGTAAGCAACACATTTTTTGGCAGATTTAAGAAAATTTGTTACTGTAATTTGTTAAAAAAGGCAGTGCAGGTTTGTTTGCTTCTTCATTACATCCTATAAAAATACAATAGATGTAGAGAAGCCATAAAACAAGAAAATCCTACTAGATTTTTTTGCTGTAAGATATGGCTGAAAATTACAGGAAAGTTACAGGTATGCAAGTTTCTTTTGCCTAACTAACTTTGCAGATGTAAAGGTTGTATTTTTATTGTGATGCTTGGCTGGAAGGTGCAACCACATTTTCATATTAATTGAAGGCTAGCAGCTCAGATGGCGAACCTTTGTTTCAAGAGATCCACTGAGAACACTTCTTAGTGGAACAATTAACTTTTGGAAAGATTGTATCTCATTAATAGCTATGTCATAATTACCATAACAAGCAGCTACATTTTTATCATAGCTGTAATAAATTTTAAGCACAGAGGCAGGCAAATGGCTCTTCTTGTTAGAGAAAAATTCTTATCACGAATTGAAAAAGATTCTCCAGCAGATGTCTACAAAATATAAGCTATTACCACTTCATTTTGTATTTTCCTTATACCAAAGTGCTAAAAAAAATCCTTGAACATTGTACTTTGCTACTTGGAAAGTTTCAAAATTGATTAAGGTTTTTGGCTGCTTCAGCCCCTTTATTAGAGACCTTTGATTTGACCCCCAAACTGATTTTTAAGAGGTGTTGTGCTCTGAAAATGTAGGCACTAAAAGAGATGTCTAGCTGAGTGGTCAGAAACTGAGGTGTTTAATTTTTTTAATTTTAGCTGTTTCCTTAAGTTAATACTGGGCAACTGCTGCACAAACCGAAAAAAAACAATGTTCATTATACAACTGGTAAATGCATTACATTAATCATTTAAATGTTATTAAAATATCAGAACAGTAAAAGTTTGTTGCCGCTATTCTTTCAGAAGATGTTCTTGTGAAATAAAACAAAGCTAGGTTCAGAATAATGACCAAAAAAGAAAGCCTTGAAAACATTAATAACTATGAAATAAACTGTTTCTTCAGCATATCAATTTAGGGTTGTTATGAAGCATCTTTAATGTTGAAGGATTTTGGTTTGTATGTGTGAAAAGTAGAGGTTATTTTATACTGAAGGGGATGCTGTAAGCCAATATCCAGAGTTAAAGCCTTTCCCTTTGGCATTGCCTTGGTTATTAAATCCCTGTATTAAAAATTACTTCACTTGGGCTGATGTTTGTTGTTTCTGTTTTCATGATAGTTAGTTGGGAATGAGACAATAACAGAGTGCAAACCACTATAGTTTACTTTGACTTTTAGCCCTGCAGAGGAAATTCTTTGGATTTATCATTCTGGGGTGTCTTCTTTTAGATACTTTTCTGAATCAAAATTGAATTTGCTAAAGAATCTATTAACACTAAACTTTAAACAATGAATTTGTGAGTTTAAAGAGGCAGCTCCATCTTTTCTAACACTATGTACTCCAGGGTTTTGTGTCACTAGTGGAATTAGATCCCCCACTCTCTGCTTGTCCTGTCTGCTATGTGGGAGTCGGCAGAACTGGTAACCAAAGCCCCCTACATACTGTCAGTTTGAGGAGCTGAGTGGAGTCTAGATGCTAAATCTGCATAGGGGTAATCTCCTGAGTTACACATCTTGTTGGGTTTTGTTCTGATTCTTCACTCATTAAATACATTATAACCCTGTAGCTGGAAAAAAATGGACAAACATACCACTGAGTTTTCTGAAGCAGAAAAAGAAAAGGATCATTTATGAAGCAACACTGATCAGTCTCATCCTCAGGGCTTGTGGAAGACCTTAAGTTGCCTTCCCAAGTCTTCATGGTCTGGAGTCTTACTGCTTTCCCCAGATGTTCAGATTCATGTGTCTCTTTTCAAAGCCATGATCTCTTTGGTTGCTTTTTGTATTTGTGGAACAGTGACAATGCCCTAATGACATTCAGCCACACTGATGTACCCAGACACTGGCTAAGACATTATCCAAAGTTTTTTTCCCATCCCAAAAGCAATCCAGCTAGTCAGGAAAGAGTATTATAGGCATTTTGGGGGGGTAAAATGGTAGAACTATTCATAGTACAATCAATTTTAGAGTAGCAATTATATAGAAACATCAGGAGAATATGCTCCAAAGGGCCTAGCATGATAAAACTGATGCCAAAAGATCAAACGGGTATGGAGGGCAGAAAGAACTGAGCTAGGTGGATGAAGGGACTAAAATGCAGAAACCGAGCTTGGACATAAGACAGGGAAAGAAAGTAAAACATTAGTTCTGCCCGCCATGTTTGAATAGCCAGACTGAGAACAACAGCACCACTGTCAAAGTCCTTGTGGAATAAGGATGAAATATTGCTGAGGAACACCAGGAGGTCTCTCTGAAACGACACTTGTGTCTCCTTTTTCTTTAGCAGTCAGGGAAGCACAGACTCGGTGTGCCTGCAAAGTTCAAAGACGTCTTAAGAGTAACTTGTTCTATATTTTATTTTAGGATTTTTTCAGCAAATCTGATCCTTTTCTGGAGATTTTTCGCATGAATGATGATGCAACCCAACAGCTTGTCCACAGGACTGAGGTGAGGAATTGCCCTGGATTTACTTTCCAAGAACACATTGGTGGGCTGTCATGTTTTGCTTTCTGTGTCACAACAGGCATTGCACGTACCCACTTTTATGTCTCGGGTAATTATTGACTAATGGGCATCAGGTCTTGATTTACGCAAGAGAGAGGGAGAGTGATATTGAAGCCAAACTTTAATTAAACTGGCAGAAAATTCTTCAGTTTGAAGGAGAGTATTTTTATATGTTATATTTAGCCCAAATCATATTGCAGATGGTATCATGTTTTCCTATCAATGCTGTATTGTGTCAGCACTGCCTCCCCCCTGTTTGCTGATGATCAAACAGTTTGTAATCTGGGTGCTTTTTACTTGTTTCCCATGTCATAATTTCATTACTGCCTCCATGTCAATGACTGCCACTATCTTAAAAGAGCAGCATTTAGGAGTATAGGATGGAGCTACAGCAGGTATACACGGATATGTTTCTGTTCGGTATAGATCCTTTGAAATCTTTCTGCCAAGTAAGACCCCATCTCTAAACAGATGTATATCCCCATTGCCTAATCCATCTGCACCCTTTCCATATTTTCCAGTTCAGAGAAGTATTCCACTGCCTTCTCTTCGTGAATTAGTCCCACACTGAGGTGTGGCAGTCACTGTAGTGCAACAGATCTGCGCACAGATCCATTCCCCTACATGTGCTTCTGTCTGGGGCTTTCTGAAGCAGATGTGATAAAAACTGCAGGCTGCTGCAGGGCGCATACCCCATGCGTGTCATTCTGCAAACCTCCAGCTGAGATCTACCTTTTTCCTTTTTCTTTTTCTTGGGAATGTATTGAAAATCAAGGCTTTTGATGAATACTATTTAGAAACGTGAAAATGTTAAGGACTTTCCTTCTTTTCATTTTTTTTTTCTATTCCTAGGTTGTGATGAATAACTTAAATCCAGCATGGAAGACCTTTAAAGTGTCTGTAAATTCTCTGTGCAGTGGAGACCAGGACCGCAGACTGAAGGTCAGGAGGTGTTCCTACAGTTTGAATAGTTTTGCTTGTAGGAAACAAGACTTGCTTCCATATTTGATTTAAAGTTTGCTGCTCTGCAGTGCTGTCTTTGACAGAAATGATGATCATACAGCAGTTTTATGATTACCACAATTAAACTGTGATGCACAGAAGTGGGTTCAGTAACCTGAAAAAAAATGATGGGGCTGTTTGTGCCAATTAGTTGGATAATTTAAACCCAGCATCATTGAATTGGTGAAAGGAAAGTGGCAACCTTGCCACCATTTTCACTACTAGTTCTTTGCTTTTATGTCTGGACTCCCTCTGTAAGAAAAATACTGAATTATGAGGTCTGTTTTTGTATATGAAGAATGGATGGCCACAGAGACATGTGGCATAGTAACAACACTGTTATTAGTCAGCAGAAGGACTGATGGTTGGGCACATGTTGAAAAATCTGTCTTCCTCTGGCTAATTTAGGTTAAATCAAGGCAGAACCTGATATTTCAGATCTTCTAATCAGGTTTAAGTTTAAAACTAAAGAATGTTAAACAAAGAGCATTGTCCCCAATGTCCATTGAGCCTTTCAGACCTAATGAAAAGATTTTGGACCCCCAAATTGGTCGTTTGTTTTTCGTTTTTTGTTTTTTCCTTCTTTGTGATCTTAATGAATTGCAAACCTCTCGTATCATTATAGCTTCATAATGTTCTGTATTATTATTTTCACTCCTTACATACTGCAACACATGGTCTGCAAGTAGAGAAAATAAAATGACATCTTTCTGTCTGGAACATATTGCAGTGCCACAAATAGGTGGGAAAGGAGCAAGGAGTTATGAACACTAGTTGTGATGACTCTCATTTACTGGCTTTGCAAAATCAGCGCAGTTACTGAACAGCAGTGATGCAGACACAGTGTTTGTGCATATACCTTTTTATGGTAGAGTAGGTAGACCAGGAAAGAAAAGATGTGTCTTTTTTGTGTCTCCTTTATTATTTCTGGGCAATCATTAAATGGTAAGTGAAGAGCGAAGCACTGAAAGAGTGAGGAAGGCTGAGAAAAGAATGAGAAAAGGTAGCAAGGAAAACTAAAGATAGAAGTGGGTGGAACACAGGATGGCTAGGAGGCCAGAAAGGCTATTTGTGATAAATGCATCTGAGAGATTGAAAGTAAGCTGAGAACTCAAGTGATTCAAGGAAACTCAAGTAAAATATCTTTGCATCTGTCCTTTAGATGGTAAAAGGTCAAACCAGTTGTGTTTGGCATGTTCTGTGAGACTGATACAGTCATAGCAGATGAAATAGAGAATGAGCACAGGGAAAAAGATTTTCCTTCATTTTATAATGCAAGTAAAATTAACAATAGTGACTAAAGAGGACTTCTAATGCAAATGAAGAAATGTGGAGGAGTTAGTTATTGTAGCATATATAGGATGACAGTAATGTGAAGTGTCAGGATAATGACTGTTATCCTGAGAGGTTGCAATTTTATAAATTTCCTGGGTAGATTAAATATCAGTGAGTTTAGTTGTCTAAAACACAGAAGACAAGCAAATCACCCTGTGTTATATAAACAATGTAAATCTTCCAGAGGGAGGGGAAAAAAAAAAAAAAAAAAAAAGGCAGCTATCCAGAAGTAGCAAAATGACAGACTCAAAGGATGGTTGAGGACGATGAGCAATATGGTGTTTGGTACCTCTGAAGATTGGGCTGCTGCTTTACAATGAAGTAGTAGCTCTGGAGGAAGAGCAGAGCCTGCTTGCTTGGATACTGAGCTCACATCGAGGCTCAGGCAGAGCTGGGAGCTGAGCTTTTGCTTTTAAATGGGGTGGACTGTGAAAGGGTTGGAAAGGGAGGACAAGCAATTCCTGTTTCATGTAGTTTGAAGCCACTGTTTGGATATTTAGATGCAGGTGACGAGACTAAAGCAGCAGGTGGGAGTATTAAATCTATTGCAGCATCCTGCAAGAATGAATGGTGGTCAAAAGCTGAAGATATCAAAATGCTGAAGAGCATGGTATACTCAAAACGTGAGGCTGAAGAATAGATGTAATCAGATGTAATCAGTTTATCAGTCTCCTGTAGCAAAGCTGCTCTCTGGGGATGGGCCTTATGCAAGCAGATGCAGAAAGTCATGCCCTGCCTTTACCTGGGCACAAGATCCCAGGTCACCTAGCCCAGCTTAGATCTCACAGTTGCTTAGAGCATCAGCACTCACTTGTGCCTGCACTTAGCGTTTAAGGCAAATTCTTGAGCATGGTCTCACAGTAACCTGGGGTTAGATTTTGAGTTGGGGCTAAAGATGGCCATACTTTTGCTGCTTGAATGTCAAGCCAAGTTAGCACAGAGCTGCCTTCACCACATTGTGTAGATGTGGCCTCTTAGATCACTTTGGCTTTTAAAAAGAAATGCAAAGGAAATGTGATGTCTGGAACATCAAGGCAAGTGTCAAGTCCGTGAGGATAGAGGACCGTGGTCCCAGAGAGGGCACCATGCTTTGACCTCCTTGAGACTGAGGTGAGAAGGTATCAGAAAAACCTTCTGGTGTTTAAGATTAAGCACAAAGTGGGTTTGGGAATAATGGAGGAAGGCCTTTGAGTTAGAAGCAGAGACAGCAATTGAATTTATGTTTGCAGATGACACTGCCAAAAGATAAGATAAAGAGGGAAAAGTAAGGAGGAACAAGAGTAGTTCACTGGGACTACCCATAGAGAAGAAAAGGGAAAATTGAGGGAAAATTCAGGGGAAAGGGGCTTAAGGGGAAAGAAAAGAAGCAGGAAGAAGTGGACTTTACGATCCTATTAATTTTCAAAACAGTGTCTTTATGAAGATTTTTTTTTTCTTTTTTTTCAAAGCATGTGTGTTTTCATTTGGGTATGCAAGTGTTTGTGGGCCCTGACTTAGGTATATGAGTATTTGCCTCAAGACTACAGTTTAGACATTCACAGAAAAGCTCTAATTAGTGGGGTGTGCACTAGGTCACTACTGAGCACAGAAATATTTTCAAATTAATTATAGTGTAAAATAAGAATGAAGCTTGAAGCTTCATTCAATTGTGTTTGCTTTCTGTGTGGACTGTAGCTTAGGAATTTGGTGGCAGCAAGGAGAGAAGAGTGGCAATTACAGGATTTAGAGAGGTGAAGGGCTTAGCACTGTATGAATGTTTATGCTTTGATTTACATTGAGTGAGCATTCGGTTCTTCAGGCTACCGTATTTTTGAAGATCTGACTTTAAATGCTTTGTTTCACTTCATAAAGTATACAGCAATATGTTACTGCTAAGCATTGGAAGAATTCCCTGAGCAGTGTTTAATGAGGAGACTTTTAGTGTACTCCAGCTGCCTTGCTGAGCACCAGCTTCTCACCAGGATTGTCTAATCACTGCACAGTAATTGCCTAAGGCTGGATGATTTTGTGACTGTACCAACTGTTTCTTTTTAACATATTCTAAAAGGCATTACCTAAGTTAAGGTTTTAGGAGCCAGCTGGGATGCTTGGAGGGAAAATGTTGGTTTGTGTAGATTTTGCAAATGGAAGACCTTCTTAGCAGCGGACACGTTGCACTAATCACTTCCCTGGACTCCCTCACATCTACGTGTGCACCTCTGCAGCTGTTTGGAGCTCTGGACTCTTGTCCTTTCCTCTCTGCCACTGAAATTACATGTGTACTGAGCTCAGTGGTTTGATTTATGTTAAGAGGAGTGGGGACTAACATTACAAAAACACACTAAAACAATGCAGCGTAACTTTCAGAAGCTTGCCCGTCGGTAAGTCTTGCGCCCAAAGCAGCCTTTGTGCTGTCTGTGCTCTTGGAACCTTCCAGTTAAAAATGTCTGTTTAAAAAGATAAGATGTGCAAGGTCACTAAAATGAAAGCAACCAATAATTAGGGTCTCCCTTAAAAAGTCTTTGCCAGCATCCTTTACAAAGTCTGTTAATTTGAATTCCTTGTGGGCTTTAAAAAAAAAATCCAATTTTGCTTTATTTAGCTGTGGTTCAGAGAGCAGTTATTTTTTTATTCCTCTCAGGATGCCTTGTAAAACTTCACTGCAATTATTTCTGCTCTTGGTTTTATTATGAAAATGATGCATTGCATTTGTGAACCTACTGAGCTTTTCTTCCCAGGCACTGAAGCCACCTGAGAAGCCTAGTCACACTTCAGTGCCAGTCATAACTTCTGTTAATGCTAACAGTACCAAGTTTGTATATGTCGAAGGGAACAAAATCCTTCTATAATCCAAAATTACTGCATTGCCTTTCTGATATGTAAATACTAGCTTCAGTTCACATAGGTATTACTGAAAAAACTGCATGAGGGCTATAATGTACTATCCATCTATTCTAATAGTTATAGGTTCTTCTTGTTCTAGGGAATTGTGGTAATGTACATGGAAAAAATAGGTATTACAATTATTTATTGTAATACTTGATAAATAAACATGTAACAAGGTGCTGTGGAGGTGCAGACTTTGTGGTACACGTGATGTAGGGTAAGTATGCATTCTGTTGAGGCTGTATAGAAAACCTCACTGAAAGAAATTCTTCTCTGAGGGAGAAAATGGGTGAAAATGGAAGAAAAAGATACCTACAGATGAAGTAGTAAAAGAAACTGCAAGGAAAGGGAGGTACCTGTCATATCTATTAGAGCATTTTTTCCATCCCTCACCAGTACAGGGGAAGTTTTCGAAAGAAAAATGTATATTAGACACTTTGCTGCCGTTCAAAAACCTTTCCTGTATGTTGGGACAGCATCATTCTTGTCAATTTGTTTATCACTTCAGCTCTGCCTATAACAGATTACAGAATACAGACCTGATCATCCTGATGCTTATTTGTGTACATATAGCTGTGGTTGGAACGGGCATCACTGAACACTGCTTCTGTCAGGAGATCGTAAGGCCTCCGGGTATATGAATGCTTCTTGCAACATGAAGCCCTGAGACAGTGTATAGAAAGGATAGGCTGCTTTTGGGTAACCACAGGATGGTTGCCTTTTATCAGACACTTCCAAGTGAGGTTAAAGGCTGATTCTGCCATTGCTCCCCATTCTTTCTTATGTCCTGTTGACTTCCTCGGTTCTGGCCTTTGGATGTACTAGAGGGGCTACTACTTTTTGCACATGGATTATATGTTTAGTTTGCTGGCAAGGGGTCTATCTGCATATGTTTGTAGGACCTAGTATATTGAGATACATTACAGGGTCATCAAGATCATTGTGATTTTCAGTTCATTTTAATAAGAAGATCTTTATAAATAACAATACTTTGGCCTTTTCAATGTGAATTTTCGCAGGCAATATTTTTATGGTAAATCATGGTTAACAGGGTCTTCTGGAGAGATCTGTGCTTTGCTTAAATTAATTATCTAAAGTGTGTTTTCTGCCTTGTTGCTGCTGTTATATAACGTGAACCTTGCTTGCAATATTAATACAAGAAGCTCTACAGCCTGCCTTGCCTTAGCAAGAAAGATTTTGATGTTGCGCTAGATGAAAATAGGCAATCACTTAATTTTAATCTTTTTCCTGGAGTCTGATCCTAGGTTATGTTATGGCATTTTGAGTGACAGGCCTTTCTATAATAGCTGTAGTGGTGTTTCTGATCTCTTTAGAGTGTTAAACTTTTCACACAAAATGACAAAAATTTCTTTGTATCATTAGGGGAAAAAAGCTTGTTTATGGGCTGCAATTTCTTCTAAATCAATAAGCTTTCAGACCTTTGAGACTTGACTACAGTTCTGCTAATACAGGTATTTTATAAGCTGTAATCCTTCAATAAGCACTCAGTATCTTTGGAAACCAGCAGTGAAAGTAACTGAGCAGAACCTATGAAGAAGGCCAAGTAAAGCTTAAGAGACAAGCAATAAGTAATACATTCTGACAAATCCATTAGTGCTTTTATTCTTTCATGGTTTATCTGTCACATAGTATTTGAAGCACTAACGTAGAAGGATATGGTTTATGGTCAAAAGCAATAATATTTGTACAGGATTTTAAAAGTCATGTCGCACAAAGGACAAACAAAGCAGCATCAAACAACAATTAGGAAAGCTTGAACTGAAGGATTTCATATTATTTCATAACAAAATACTCATTTGTTATTGCTTTTTTTTCTTTATTCTTTTAAACCTGTGTAGACTGAGTCCAAAAAACAGTTAGAACCTAGGTTAAACATACAGTTTATTTATTTGAGTGATTTTATTCATATCTGATTAACTATGCAGGTCTACATTTTTCTACTCAATTTACTAAAAAAAATGAATACCAGGAAAGTCAGTTATTCAGTCCTTGCCTACCTTCACATTGATGTTGTTGAAGAGGTTTTGGAGACCTTTTTATGGAACTCTTCAAAAAATAGCACAAAAGGGAATATCAAGCTTTTGCATGTGAGTCATAAGAATCTAAAGATGCTTTCAATTTACTTTTTAAGTGAGTCCCAGTTCTTTTGTATTAGGTCAGGGTATTTTCCTGAAATCTTTAGAATAATTGCCTCACTCTTGGAGTGTGCAAATCTTTCTTTAAAAATTTGACATTTGAAGGATTTTATTTGGTGAGTTTTCAGAGGTGTTCATGTAAAACAGACTGGTAATTTTAGGTAATTACAAGTTTCTTGGTGCTTAAAGCAAACAAAAAGAAGAATTGGGAGATTGTGTATATTTAGTAAAGCAGCTCAGATAAAGAAATACACTGGATAAAAGGTAAAAGAAAGTGTAAGTTTGTACTGCTTATGAAGAGGAGAGGTTTTAAAACTGACTTCTGAAAACTGATCCACTATTTTGAGGGTTTTCATAAACGTAAAAATAAAGGGAATGTTTTAAAGGCTGATCTCTTTGAGGTCTGCTTGGGTAAATGCTGTAGGATCTCCTTTTCCAGTAAATGCATCTTCAGAATACTGTTGTTCTTAAATGTTTCTCTTGCTTTCTCTCTAATATTCTCCTCCTTTTTGATACATGCTTGCGGTTGCAGGAACGCCGTAGTTGCTAAAAACTCAAGTGGCTCACTTGACAAGGAGCACTGTGATTGTGGGGAATTTTATGCAACTACTCATTCTGTTTTAGGAGTTTGGGTTAATATATAATTTAGTAATCAGTTTATGAGTGCCTCCTGAATTCATTAATCGCAGCAGTGTGTTTGGGACCCTGATTCATCTGAGCATCTTGAGAACTGATCCAATCAATCCTACCACGTTCTGTGTGGAGGCTGAGCGGGGAGCAAGATCCAAGATCATTGTTAAAACAAAGCTGATTAAGCCCTGGTGTGCGTAACCTCAGCTCACATCTTCCATTTTCCCTCCCCTCTTTCCTTGGCTGTATTCATGGTAAAGCAATGAATTCCCCTTTGTGCTGAAGGTTTAAGTCAGGGAGATAGGCTCAACAAAGAGCTTGATCTGTTTCTTGCTGGAGTCAAGGGAACCCATTTTGTTGACTGTAATGGGCACTAGATTGCTCTCCATTATTATAACTGCTGGATATATGGCAAATTAATTGTCAGATTAATTAATCTAGATTTAGGTTAATTGATGTTTGTAAAGTGCTTTGAAGATGAAAGAGCTATCTAAATGATAAGTGTTGTCACTACATTTAGAGGTGCAAGTGGATTGCACAAAGGAGAGATTATCTGATATACAGTGGTTCAAAAGAAAATAGCTGCTAATTCAGATCTCGAAGGGCCCAAGCCCGTGGAGATGGTGGTAGAAGGCTGAGGAGTACTGGTTCCATATGAATAAAATTGACAGGGTAGCAAGGGACAGTCATCTTGTGCTCTTCCCTTGAGTGACTCTATCAGACCTAATTTTGCTGTAAAGAGAAGATTTTGTTTCTCCTTCGCCAAAGCCCACAATTTCATGAACCCTGGAACAAGAATGAAGAAACTTCTCTGTGACACTGCAAAGAGCATTCAGTGTATGAAATAAGGGCAGCAAGGAGTGGACTTCGTGGATTTGTTACTCTGGATTAGAGGATCAGAGCAGTGTTTTCTCACCTGCTCTCTTGCAAATAAGAGAGTTGCTTCCGAATAATGTGTACATTGTATTTATTCTGAACTTTCTTCCAATTGCTTCTTGTCTCCATCGTTTCATGTCATGACAGCTAAATGTGACCTTCTCCAGCATTGCAATGAAAGTCACCAATATGCAAAATGTTTTGAAAGTCTCTCTCTGTTCCCTCTTGAGCTGTCTTTGAAAGTGAGTGTTAATTCCCTGAAATGAAACAGAGGTTCCTATAAATGCTGCTTACTGTAATCCAAATCAGAGGTGTCTGGTTCTTCACAGAGCACTAGCTGATAAAGTACTAAATCGCATCACTGGGACCATTTCAAATGCCACAAAGCCAAGCGCCAGTAACGAGGATCAGTTCCACAGTAAGGGAGGGGATGGATGAATTAGATGACCTCTACATTCTTCCTGATTTTCCAAATGGTATATTGATAATCCACCGAACACTACACACATCCAAGTATTACCTGCAGAGCGGCTTACTGTAGAAGTTTAAAAGCAAATGCTACCATTTGAATTAAAAGTAGAAAATGAATCTCTGCTTTCATCAAAATAAATCAGCTTAGGTGTAAACCTGTAAAGCAGCTGAATGCTATAGTGAGGGAATTCTAAGTATTGCATATCCTAAAGAAAATCCATCAATCTAATACCAGCACATTTGCTGTGAGGCTTACAGTATCTCATCATGTTCAAAATGAGAGTAAATGAATGTGTAGTCTGTTTTTCATCCTCCTTTTTTTTTTTTTTTCATTTCTCTCAGTTTAGGCAGGAAAGAAGATGAAAATCAATTTGCAGACAATCTAATTTTCAGACTTTCACAGAAAGTGTCGAAGTATCACAATGGCTGATATCTAGCCAACTTATAAAAAACCTTGTTCTTTTTGAGTATCTTTTTCCCTGTGTAAATTGAAAATTACACAAACATAGAGCTTTTTCTTTAGTTGTTAAATCTTGTAATAAATGTATTCTTTTCTATCAACTATATATTTTTGCTACTTAAGTAGAAAGCTTACCTTAAATTCTACTCATAAATTGTGTCTTTATAGTTTATATGCAATCATACTGCAACATAAAAATGGATACACATTACAGAGAATAAAATATATTTGCTTTAAATAGGGATATTTTCAGGGAATGTGCCAGAGTAAAATTCAAGACAAAACAGTTTATTTGTGATGGGGAAAAAAAAACAGCAAGTGTCTTCAGGGAATTAATTATAAATTAATGTTTGTGATACTGCAGGCAACATTAGGGCAGGAAATAGCGCTTAAGTGTGTCTAAACTTGAATATTTTAGAAGGTGTCTCAGCACACACAGGCCACTTGAAAAGTATGGACTTTATCTTGCAGTGGAATTATGTGTTTAGCCCTTCCGTGTGTTTATAGGAAGCCTGGGAGGAAGTGTTCTGTTGTCACCCTCTACTTCAGTCATACTTCTCCAGAAAAACAACAGGATAAGAGGAAACAGCCTCAAGTTGCACCCGGGGAGGTTCAGGTTAGACATTAGGAAGAGTTTCAACATGGAAAGAGTGGTGAAGCGTTGGAACAGGCTGCCTGGGAAAGTGGAGTAGTCACCGTCCCTGACAGTGTTCAGGAAACGTGCCGATGAGGTGCTTAGGGACATGAGTTAGCAGAGAGGGTGGGCATGGATTTAGGGCTGGACTCAGTGATCTTGAAGGTCTTCTCCAACCATAAGGATTCTATGACTCTGTGATTTGAGCGGTCAGTATGGCAGCCCCTACTATTACACTCAAGTGCCAGAGATTTATTCAGATGTACTAATTACCTACTGTCTACTAATTAATATTGTTCACCACAGTGTTGCTATCTTAGAGTTCCTAATGAGTCTCTTCATTTATTTTCTTTCCAAGATATTTTCTTTTCCAATATTTATCGTGTGTTTCTGTGGTTGAGAAGGAGTATTGGAGAGACAGGGACCTTGTGATACCTTTAAGAACAAAAACAGCAGCAGCAGTTTTTTTGATTGATACCTTTCACTTGAATTAATAACATGGCATTTTACAGAGCAATATGTCAGAGATCTGAAGAGTGTAATTTGAAGTCATAATGGAAGTGAATTATATGTAGGACCTTGAGTCCAATTAATGTCCCAGGTAACTGCAGAAGTAAACAGTGCATGAACTTCTAGGGTTTTTTTCTTCTTTTCTTTTTCTTTTCTTTTTTCATTTGGAAACAAAACTGGGCACATGACCATACTGAAGACTAGACAAAAGAGGATAAGTGCTAAGATGATTCATATGTTTGTGCAGAAAGCAGTTAAATACATATTAAGTGACATAATTTCTGTTGATGGCTCCTGCTAGAATAAAAGATAAGAAACAGGACAAGAACAAATGGCCATATTTTAAAATGGAAGAAGTTATCAGAAATATCTCTAGCAGTCTCTGCTGAGACCATATTTTGTTTCGGGTAATCAGGAGTGACCTTGAGAAAGGGAAAAATATGAAGTGACAAAATTTGTCACTGATGACAGATGATATAAAATCATCCATGATTGTTTTGTCTTCAAAATGTCACAAAATGGTCTTATTGCCAGCAACTGACTGAAGATAAAGGTAGGAAGAAAGTTAACAAAAACGTTCAGACGCGTGTGAAGGCTCCCATCCACAAAGAGAAAATTCAGGAAGGCCAAGAACTGCAAATGTGTTTAAAATGGGACTAGGCAAATTCATGAAGGATTATTGCATTGGCTGGCTAATAACACCATGTATCAGATGCTCTCAGCAGCTTCAGGAGATTCTGTGAAATTGTTGACTGACAGGAGCTGGGAAAATATGATGAAACAGAGAGGAGTGTATCTTTGCCTTGTCTCATATAATCTTCTTCTGAGCAATCACTAGCTTCTGACAGAGCTGACAGAGGCCAGTGCCATGTAATAGTTAAAACATTTTCTTATGGTGAATGCTGTTGGACTGTTGGGCCTGTAGCTTTCAAGGTGAAATTTAAGTGTTGATTTTAATCTGTGAAAGATGTCTAGATGTGTAGGGTTTAATTATTTGAGAAATTGTGCATGTTCAAAACTATAGAATGCATATTTTGATGTATGTATGGTGCATGTTTTTTTTCCCTTCCAGTACAGCTTCATGAACAGCTGGAAGACAAGGGATTCTTTAGCACTGAAATCTGTCAAGTTTGCTGTATATAAATACGTGGATGATCCACACTGGTCTTCCACTGCTCTGTGGCACCTGCACTACTGTGCAGTAGAAAATAGGAATTTTGCTGGGTGTCTTCACACCCTTAGGCAGCTCCTGGATACACACGCAGCGCCATCTTTTGCATTGTCTTCTTGTTTGCATTATACTTTTTTGAAAAATACTCGCTCTTAGCAGAATTTCCATTCAGTAGCCTCTATTTCTGCTTTTTAATGAATCCATTTCTAGTTACAAGGACAACATCTGAAAATCTGATGACTGGATGTCTGGTAAGGCTTATTTTTACAGGCTAATTAAAAGGTAGGCTGCTGACATTAGGCAGTCATGATTCATATCTTGCACAGACAACAGTGTTTCAGGCTGCTCTTCAAAACAGTGAAGTAAGTACTTCATTACAGTCACGTCATAAATAGGTCTTCAACTTAAGACCAGGCTAAAATGTCAGAGTAAAATTTTTACCTACTGTCAGGTTTGGTGGCTATTTTCTTCACAATATGACAAGCAGTCATTCTTGAATAAGAAGGAACCTGGGGGAGACGACAGGGACATTGCTGCAGACTAATGGTAAATTTTATTAAAAAATTGGCTTTATTGACCCGAGCAGTGAAGAAACTTTTCACTTCAGTGTTTCCTGATTTTGACAATAAAAAAGAAAGGTAATGGGTACAACCAGATTGCTTAACAAATTTTCCTGTGCTTCCAGGTTGCTGTGGAGACAGTTTCTCTTTCCTAGGTCCCCAATCCCAATCTGAGCTGTCTAGGAAGAGTCAGCATCTGACCCTGGGAAATTTCACCTCATGGTGGCCCTGGACTTACTGAGCAAGCCTACGAACCTTCCTGCTTTTTTTGTGGATGGGATCCCTTTACCACTGCTCAGTCTCTCCTCCATCCCGTGTTCCCCTCCTGGGAGTCTTAGGTGGTTCCAGGATAGTGGCCCTGCTCTGACACTGTTGGCTGAGATGAGGGAGGCTGAAGCATGGCCTGGATTTGGCCATTCCCTGTGCCATTACAGGAATGGAGAATTAGTGCAGATTAAAACCTGCAGCTCTGAGGGAGCAGGAGAAGGCAGCAGAGATAAAGCAGACTGGATGGCCCAGAGCTGGGCAACAGAAGGTGCCACATGTGGTTAGGTCTGGGGCTCTGATACTATCAGCCCCTGCGGTTATTGTGGACATTTGAAACTGTGACTCTGCTGCAGTGCTGTTTTATTTCCTGTCACTGAAACCTTGTCTTCTGCTATACAAAAGCTGTGTCAGACTGTGAGATAATTCTCATCTGGATGCAGAGTGTGCTCCTCCAAGCAGACTTATGAATATGTAAAACATGCACAAAATAATTAAAAATCACTAACTCAGACTTTTAATCATCTTGTGCACATTTTTAAATTTTAAATTGTGATTCTAGTGGCCTAAATTTGTTTGTTCACAGCACTTGAACCTTTAATCTCCTTAAGAGCCTTAAATCCTCAACACTACATAGCTTTAAGGTGACCTGCAAAAGTAAAATACTGAATCTCAGTCATGTAATATTCATTGAATGCTCTCCTGTGAACAGGATTGGCTGCCTTGCTCCCATTTTCCTGGCTGTTCAGAGCATTGAGCATGTACTTGTAAAGTTCTTGACATTTGAATTCTTTCCTTTGATCTTTAATGATTTAGAAATGAGGGCCTGATCTGTTATTGAGCCAATACACAACTTCTTGTGCTGATTTCCTTGGTAGTTTGTTTCCTGCCTTCCTAAGACATCCTTGCTCTGTTCACTAGTACGTAGTTGTCACTGATAGACTAGCCACTAGGGATCAGTTAGAGGATAGATTTTCAGAGGAGCTTAAGAAATAAAGCTGAAGTCTGGAGACGGTGAAATAAACCAAGGAGGGATACCCCTTCACTGGGCTTGTATAGGCAGGCATTCCTTTGAAGACAAATAGTTGAGATTTCCTTTAAAACCTTTTTGTTTTGTTTTCTAGGGGATATTTCTTTTAAGCACTCTTTACAAGATACTCAGAAGTATTAACCTGTCGTTAATAATTTCTGAAAAATACTTGTGTTTCATGGAGTACAGTAAGAACAGAGGCAGGTACAGGAATCAGTTCTGCTGTGCAATGCTCTGTCTCCTAGTGGCTGCGGCAGATGGGCTGATCCCTCTCAAGTTCCAGGTTCCAGTGACTTCTTAAAAAACCCTAGGCATAGTTTAGTACTGAAAGCTTTGATAATTCATTTTTCTCCCAGAGATGGCGGAAAGGAAAAGATATGTATACAGTAAGTACCCTTCAAATAATGCCAAGAGAAAAAAAGCCGAACACCCTATGATCACGTGTCAAGCGACCTGTGACACCATATGTTACCTGTCCATCTATTCACGCTACTAACAGGCTAGCCAGTGCTATAGTATCTCACATCTTGCAAGTTTTACTTGTGGAAAACAGCTAGAATTATTAATCATTTTTTTAAAAAACATCTTGGCCTGTACCTTTTAGGAAAGTATGCACAAAATCCGGTGATGCAGGAGCTTACCGGAGAGACTGTGAGCGGTACGCTTCCATTCGATCTTTCATAGCGAAAAGTGCCTATGCAAAATCAGCAGTAGAGTCCTGCGATTACAATCCCACAAGAGCACCCAGTGAGTAGCCTCCTTATGCCAGTACAAGGCTGTGCTGAAGGAGGGCCTCAGGATAGCAGTGTGTTCATTGCCTTTTTCACCCTCATTCCACCTGATGGTAAGCATACTTCCCCCCAGGCAGCCTAAGTACAGTGGACAAAGCAATGTTTGTGAGAATTTTCACCCAAACATTTTTCAACAAAGCCTCCTGATTGAGTCACTTGAAACAATTTGAATCTGTATCATTTTTTTTCAGCTTGTTTCGTAAAAAAGACCCTGTATTGAATTTTTACAGTTCAAGGTGGCATTCTGTAAACTTGTTCTTGTCCCTTTTTTATGCCCTTTGAATTTTAAAACTGGGAAATTGAAATCAATACCTCTTTTTGATTTTTCAGTCTTTTGATTTTTCTAACATGGGTTTGGATCAAAATGGAGAAGGTCATGTAATATATTTGGTAATATTATATTAATACATTGGAATACATTGTACATAATGGTAATACATTGCATATTTGGTACAATATAACAAATAATATATTTGTAATATAACCTGCAGTACACACAACATCAGGTTGTCACTTAGTTCTTTCTCTGTGCAAAGAGGCAAAAAACTAGAGGTAGTAGTACCTGGGAGAAAAAAGCATTATCAGCGTGTTTTCTTTCCCTCTCCTCTGATCCTATTAAAAATTTGCTTTGAAATAAAATGATTGCTACCATTCTTTCTACTGCCTTTCTAACTGTGATCCATCTGTAGTGCATAGCTATTAATAAAAAGTTGCTCTCCTTGTTGCCCCATATAGTTAGCTATACTTCAGTATCACAGCAGGAGGCAATTTCTCTGCTCATACTTTCAAGTTAATTTGTGATTAGCCTTTAGCCAAAATGTTTTCCTGGCTTTGTTCTTGGCTTTCCACTGCTTTTCTAGCTTTTCTGCTTTCCCTGTTTATCTCACAGATAGACAGTCATGTCTAGCAAAGAAATTCCAGTGAGATTCCTTTTCTGAAATTTTGTTTTTAGGTTTTATTTGAAGAAGTGATGTGAATCTGCTTCTCATCTGGAGTGCTATTGCATCTTAGTGATTTCCAAAAAGAGACTTCATTGTTTTGCATATTTCTAGTCATGGAAAATGACTGTTACATCTGCATCTCTCCATAAAACAGATAATAAGAGACAGATCCTGATTTGCCAAAAAAGATTTGATTTTACTGATCTTGTTCCTCGGATTTTGTATCAAAACTGCTTTAAAGCAGATGCAGATCTGAGCATCACTTTTTGGGGTTTTCTCTGCACCAATAAGTGAAGGAGGGCCATCACCTGCCCAATAAAGACAATATATTGTGTTATTCACGAATGGTACTTAAACTATTTTTTTTTTTAATCCATTTTTCTTTCAATTCTGACTGCAGGGTCAGCGCATGTAATAACATCCGTACTTCTAAAGAATATTTTTGTTTTTCTGCAGACTTTGTTATGGTTATATTTACTTACACAGAAACGTGTTAATATTTTATGTCTACTATATTAATGGCATAATGAAGCTGCATCAGTGAAGTGTCTTACTCAAGCAGTGAAAAGACTTTCTGAGCAGTATTATTCAGTCTGTACTGAGTCACTGGATAATAATCCTCCCTAAGTTTTGATAATTATCCCCAGGAAAAAAACAGAGTAAATATCTGACCTTTTGCTTATATTTTAGATTGAGATATCCTAGATGATTATCAAATTATAGAATAATTTATACTGCAAGTGACCTTAGCATTGAATTCAGATAACCTCATTAACAGTATTTCTCTCAGATTAATATGTAATACAGAAGAAATATGAAAGATATCTTTACTTCCTAGCCCTAGCCCTAAACAGGAAGCAAAGTGAAACCATGTGATTTTGATCATGATATGGTTTGAATGCTTGTAACAAAAAAACACTGGAGATTTTGGGGTAGGAATAAAAAAATACATATTTTCATGTGCCTAATATGAGCACTCTCCAAAAATTCAATTTTTCAATTTCTCAGCACTTTCTGAAAATATCTTGAAGGCTCTTAAGCTGGAGGAGTCAAAATCACAAGTCACTGATGAAAAATTCTGGCTTGTGAAGTTGTTTCTATATCTTCACTATTTTTGTCTGTTAAATTTACATCTAAGCCTCCTCTGTGCTAAACTAACTGCAAAATTAACTATTTGTTTTAAAAGACAGGCAGAAATATTTGCTTATGGTAGGAGGTGATTAATTGTTGCCTTTGACTAATTCCTGTAGTATTTTTTAGTCCTCCTGAAACCCACCATCTTCTAACAAACCGTGAGCACCAGAAGATATTTCTGTTAGCTCAATTTGATTTTTTTAACTGGTATGCCATGGTAATTTTATGGCCCTTTTTATGTGAGTGTGTAGTAGACTCACATAGCGTCGTACCCACATAAAGGAACAATTTTCTTTGTAGCTTTCTAGTGCATTCATTAAATATATTTATTTCACAATTTTAATATGTGGAACTAAGGTATTGCTGCTTAACACAGTTACTTAATAGCATTAATATTCTGGATTTATTCAGATCGTTTCCTTCAAGGACTTTGAAATACTTTACAGTGAATTAGTCTATGTGATATGAAGTAATTAATACAACCATCCTGGAGTCGCATCCTGGAGGCAAATGGGAGGCCAAACTGTGACATTACTCAGATGCACCCTTGTTCAAAAGAACTAATCAGACCTCAAAAAGTTACACAACTCTGATTCAAAGGCAGGATATTTTACAAAAATATTGTTTACCTTCCATTGGCATTCAGATTTTCACACTTTTTCCCATAGGTATAAAGATAAAGCTTTATATACATATATGTGTGTGTGTGTGTATATATGTATATATATATATATACACACACATATACCCGTGTGTATGTTGAGATATATTCACAGGGTTCCAAGATGCCAAGCTTAAAAAATGTTATAATACTTAGGACAATTGGCAGAACATTTCTAGTTTAGTGTACGAACAATGTTGCAGAAGCAACTTGGGGGAGGAATTCTGCACCTTAAATTCATTTTTTTCCTGGTGCTAGTGAGTAGGACGAGTGATAATCTGTACTTAAACCGTTTGGTTGAGATCACACAGTTGACAGTGTTAGAACCATGCTTAGAAACAGAGAGCACTGGCACAACAGCAGTGCTGTTAGGCATAAACAGATGTATTTCTTAGATGGTTCATATCTGAAAATGTGTGGAAATGAACCTATTACTTGGAGAAATATTTCAGGCAAGGTTAGAATTTTTAGTGAGAGTGAGTGAGAGAAAGAAAAAGGGAGAGAAATTAGCACCACATCAGCCAGTGGTCAAGAATAGCTGGCTCAGGTGTGGGAAACCCGTTTGAATACAAGTCGTTTGCACATTGGCTAATTGAGAGCCGATTTCTCGCAGTCATTTCTGTTCAGGCAGATCCACATTTCATAATTAGACCAGAGGGAGTGTACAAGAGAACGGCTATCACAGAGTATTTAAATGCTCTCCTGCGATGTGAGAAACTCAGGTTCAGAACCTTGCCTTAATAAATACTTAAAGATTTATGCAAAGTGAAACAGCTCCAACAAAGAAGAGTAAGAGAGGATCACTGAGCAGCCTAGAATAGCTCCTGCCTTGGGGGATCAAGGTGATCCCTGAAAAGTGTGCAAAATGGCAGAACGGGAAGTTGCAGCAAACAGTGTCTGAGCTACAGGGCACAAATACTATTTTCTATTCCCTTACTCAGTGCCTAAGAGAAATATGAGCCCTCTTATGTTTGCCCTGTTATAGTACAAAGAAGTTTCTCAAATCCTGAAAAGTCCTCCTGGGAGAGGCAGAATATTTTCCCCCATGCTCTCATTAGAAAAGGGGTTTTATTTAAAAAGCAGAATCTTAGAGATATACAGGATGGCCAGACTGTTCACTAACTAATGAAGGGAATAGGAGTATATCATGATGAGTTAGTAATGCTTAATAAAAAGATTCTCTTTAAAGGGAGAACAGCTCTTTCTTGGAGATGTCTTCATTAGCAGATCTATAAAAGATACTTGGCCAGCTTAAGTGGCCACCTCCTTTTTTTTTTAAGATGAGTGAACAAAGGCACAGAAGTTAACCTCTGGCCTCAAATTACTGTAAGAATTTCAGACACTACATCTTGTGCTCAGGTACCTAGAGATAATTTCAGAATATGAAGCATTTTATACATATATTCTCCAGCCAAGTGTAGCACTAAGATGCTGAGCATTTAGTTACAGTTCACAAACTGACCTCTTTCTGTAAATTTGGTGTTTTATTTCAGCTTATGCTTGCATACTGCAATACTGAAGTGAAATTATAACATGAAAATGAGCACTCCACTTCCAGTTTGAGATCCTGTTTCAGTTATTGAGTGTCCCTTATGGGCCATGCTATTTCTTCATACACTTCTAGAATTAAGCCTGTCACTGCTGTATGGGCAGTTGGAAAGCAAAATCTTTGACAAATGTTGGAGAAGTTTCTGTCCTGTATAATATTACCTTTTCTGCAATACTGTGAGATTTCTAATTGGCTTGAGTACTCTCAGGCCCATTCATATAAAACTTTACCTACCAATTCTCTCTGTATTTCTGGCGAAATTCTCTCCTGCATTATCATCTTTTCACTTGGAGACCCACTAACTGCTCTGCCTCACCTTAGTACTGACTGCCCGCTGGCTGACTGTTCAGCAGCAACGTTTCTGCTGTGTCGACAGGAGGTCTCCCTGGGAGACTTTATAAAGCTCTAGAATAACTGATCAAACTACGTAGGTGAGGGCTAGCTTTCAGGGAGACTGACAGCTCCTCCTCACTTATAAAAACGCTCCTGATGATACTGCAGAAAATGGGAAGACAAACTGCTGAAATCCTGCATGGGAAGAGAGTGCACACTCGCATGGGAAGTGAGTGCTGTTCTGAGCTCCACACCTTTCATGCTGGTTTTCTTGACACCAAGAGGTGCTGCTTCTGAATGCTCTGCAGAAGCTGGAGGTCATCTGAGAATCAGTGTGTCCATACACAACAGATGCAGTACAAACTGGAAACTTTCCTGTGTATGCAAGTGAAGGTGGGGAAAGGTCGGTGCTGGCTGTAGGGCTGCCAGAGTTAGTGCACTTTTTGTGTGGTTTAGATATAGACACAGGTCTACCATATGTTTCATAGCACAAAATGAAATGTGCCGTGTTAAAATTCCCTCTTTCCAAGCAGCACTTAGAGGATGGTATGAAGCCAACATCCTTTTCCTGTCAGCTTCATCAAAAAGTTCGTGATATTTGAATGTGCTAGAATTGGGTCAGAGTTGAGGAGGAGAATAGTTGTATTCAGGATATATTCCTGGTTTATTGCTCACTCTTTTTGTAAAATGGGAATGTAGTAGTTGTACAGGTTCATCAATGCTTTATAAGCAATATGACATTCCTGAACCACAGCAACACTCCTGAAAATGTCACAGCTTGATATTTCATCATTAAATCTGCTTTTCATTTCATCAACATCTATAGTCGAATTTAATGCGCTATGGAGAGTCACATCTGCTCTATTTCTAACCAGCTGTTTTAAAGAAAGAAACTTATGTTAATATGCTGGCAGAATTTTTCTTTTTCTTGGCTGTTTTATTCTGGGGGCCACATCCAAATGGCATTGAAGGTCAGTGGGGCAGAGTCGCAGCTCATGTAACAGCTATAACTCTTTTACTCCAGCTAATGTTGACAGTTTGTATCAGGTGATATCTCCTAATCTTTGCCTAGGAAAGATTTTTTTTTCTGTATACAACTAGTATTAGATTGCACGCTTTATATTCATAATGTATAATGTACTTTGCTAAGTAGGTTAGACTCCTTCATGCTGCCTCCTAGATTTGCTGGTCTGAGGAATTATGTTGTTTCATTTCATAATGACATAATGGTGCCACCTGCAGTCCAGACCCTTATGCAAGAGGTTTCAGATAATGTGGTTCACAATAATAAAAACATTCAACACAGTAATGGGAAGGATAACGGAATAGCAAGTCATTTGTAAGAGGATCTGCTTTGTTTTAGTTACCAGAATAAAACCTTCATTTTTCTCACTCATTTCCTCGAAAATTAAATCAACGAAGCCAAAATCTTTGGGTTGGTGACTTGTCAGAAGCATCTGATAAGGCTCAATAACATTATCCTCTGCAGCTCACCAAGGGTACTGGAAGCTGCTAAAACACTTCGCTGTGGATGTCAGTCCCTGTGCACACATCACAAATAAGGAAACCTGTGCCCTGGTTGAACTGTGTTTGAACTTGAGAGGGTTTTTATATTTTATTTTTACTAACAGGGTAAAATAGAATGTCTAACCAGTTCAAGATTTTCTTTTTTGTTCTTCTAGCCCTTCTGGTGTTTTTTTGTCTTCTGATTTTTGTATGAAAACCTGTTTTCCTATGCCAAAAAATTAATAGGATACCTACATACAGAATATTCTACTAGGAATATATTATTATTATTATTTAATATGTGCATTTTGACATGTTTTTCAGTTCTTTTTCTTCCTTCTCCTTCTCACTATTGTTAATGATACAATACATTAGTTTCGTGACGCTTTACATAAATAAAAGAAGATATATCTCTAAGCAGTGGCAACCTGAACAGAGAATGTGCAAATAAATGTGCAAACAGTGTTTGGGAACCTGGGAGAAGAAATATGATTACATAGAGAAGATATTCATAGATATTATTAGTTCCAGTTGTGGTTGTTAGACAGGATGTAATTAGTATTTATTACTTAGATTTTTTTTGTTTGTTTATATTTCATAATAGTCTTCAGAGACAGTCAACTGTCGAGTTAGATTAATCACTTTTTTCTGCCTGAATATTCTTCTATGGATACATTCCTGTTTCTTTGTCTATTGATACAGGCACTTGTTTTACTTAAGTGTCCTTATTTCCTTTAATCTTAGTGAGATAAATCACCAACATTAAGAGGGAACAGGGGTTATAATTACATTGAATTAAATGTTCAATTCCCCTGCTTCTTCCATGGGTAATTATTTTAATGATAGTTTTGTAATTCACCTACCAGAGTGATGAAAGAATGTCCACACCTACATCATTTTCCTAAACACAAAGGAAATTGCACATTAATCTGACAAAATGTTGACATTAGGGAATGAATTATGAGCTCAGTTTTAACCAGGTGTCTTATCTGTGGCATAATTATGGTCATTTATGCAATCTAAGCACCTGATTGCATATTCAGAGAAGATACTTAGATGTCTAACTACTGTTACTTCCTACCATTTAATTGGAGTGCAAACATAGACTTCATCTTTTGGAAATTTGGCTTTAAAGGGCTAGCTACATTCTTGTGCTCATTTTTCAAAAACACAGCATTTCGTTCTGTTTTCGAAAGATCTGAACCCTGTCTGAAGCTATCTCTAAACCCAGAGGTAGCTTTTCTACAAATCTGTTTTCACTATTCCAGTATTATAATACAGTTCTGCAGCGTTCTTCAGCCTGACAAAGGGTGTGTTAGTGAATAATATTAACTTGCTAACAGGTCATTCTGAAAGGTGTGATTTTTATTTTAAGGAAAGTTCGCAGGCAGTCAGCCATTTTCTTTCTTCCAATCTCAGTAGCGCCTTTGTACCCTGAGGATTTGTTTGAAGTGCAGAGAAGGAGACAGAAAATGGGAGTATGTGTAAAATGTTTTTCTTTCTTCTGCACTGCTTGCAACAGAAATTTAAGTATTTCAAGTGCCTCCTAACAACATGGTCATCTGTAAGAGCAAAAGGGTCTAGACGTGGATTTTCTTCAGGCGAAGAGAGCTCATGGTAGAAAAGCAAGCAGTGAAGGTCTTGGCTCTTACTTGCTTTGGATACAGTAATCACAAAATCTTACAAGCGAGGCAGGCGTCAGCTGCTCCGCAGCCGTCCGTGGGGTGCCCGGGCAGCTCCTCCCGAGCTCCCCAGAGCTCCTGGCAGTTCGGGGCAGGAAGCCGTGAACAGATGCGCTTACCCGTCTGAACTGCAGGGGTTGTTGAGGTGGTAGAAACTTAATTGCCTTTGCTGGAATTAGGCTGGTAAATGGGGTCAGCTCTCTTGTTCTCTGAAGAAATAATTTGGCATTTTTCAGGTGCAGCAGCAGTACTTAAAAGGTGCAGCAGATATTTTTTTACAGCAAGCTTTGGTCCCAAGCAGAACCTGAAGCCTGCACCCTGTACTGGAAAATTTGCCCTGCAGTCCTTTCAGCTAAGGGCTTGCCCGAGTAACAACATCAATACAGGCCACGGGCCTGCTTGCTCCGCGTCTTTCTTTTTGCTAGTGTCTTCTGGCAAAGTCTTGGCACTATGCAGTTGGTTGAAGGTATCCTCATTTATACACCACTTATTACAGCCATTATTGAGTTTCTCCATTAGGTTCTAACCTTTATTTGCCTTTTTTACATGGGATGTGGTTGGCTACTGTACCATTTTCAAAATTGATAGGTTAGTGTTAAAAATCCAGCAATTGGGTGAAGACAGAGAAGCCTCATGGATAAGCGTGGCACAAACAACATGGTATTTTATTATCATTCAAAAACATGGCAAGAAACAGAATTTGAATGGGTTGTTTTGTCTGAAAATCTTGATGTTGGCCTTCTCATCACTGAGTCTGGGCACTTTGGACTCTGATTTTGCTGTGTTGTGAATATGTCAGAATTTGGTTGAGATCGTTTTGTACTAAATTTTGAACCGTTGCTTAGTCACAACAAATTGATCACAAGTGAGAAACAGGATAATCACGTAAACTCTTCAAAATAAATGTATGATTTCAAGAAAGTCATCAACACTTCGTAGACATTTCAGAAGTGGGAGCTTAAATTAATCAAATAAATTACTGTTTGCTCATGCTGTGCTTTGCATATTTGGCAAAAAGTTGTCACACTCCTCATTCGGCCTGCAGTCCTTTCTGGAGCAAACGATTTGTCACCTAGAAATATTGTTCCACTCATAGAAAACTACCAGATTCTTCGTTTTAGTTCCAGTGTATGTAACTGAGTTCCTTATGAGTCTACCTGTATGTAACATCCTGTTCCCATGCTCAAGGACCAGAATTAATAATATTAAACAATATTAGGATATAACTTTTACTGTTGATTTAGACAGTGCATAAATTTCACAACGTCCTGTCTTTCCTAAATCCCTTTTTTCATAGAAGGATCTAGATGCTATAAGCAAAGTGCTTGATGATCTTACCAGGGCTTTCACCTGATTCATGTCACCCATACAGAAGCCTCAGCACTTCACATTCCTTGTTAGGAAAAAAGAGATAAACCAAGAAAACACTGAGTAACTATGAAAGAGTCTTATTATGGGAAGCGTTTGTAAAACACTTGAATGGATGCAGTAGGGAATGAAATAGAAAACGATGGCACAAATGAAATCTGCATAGATTTAGGCAGGTGGTTAATGTAGTCTGTTAAAGCCTGTTTTCTATGCAGTAAAAGAATTTTTAAAAAGTAGGTTACTGTATGTGTACAAAAAGTAAATCTGAACGGCTTTATAGAAGATAATGCTGTATATCAGCAGTTCTAATGTCTGTTTCACATTTTTGGTTTGTTCATAAGCTTCCAAGAAACAGGACAATGCCTGGTGGTATTTAGGTGGGATATGATCTTCCTGAAAGATCCAGACACCATGTCATGATCTTAATTTAACTCTTACTGGAAATCTTTGATGTTATAGCGCTTCAAGAGCTTGTGGGAGGGCAATGATTTAGATTTTTCACAGAGATACTCTCAGGGTCTTCGCAGGAGATGAATTCAACAGTAAATACAACATAGGAGATAAAGTAAGATTCAGGCCTGAAGGCTAACTTAGGAGTTGTGCTAAAGGAGAACTACTGGGCTTTTTTTTTTTTGATTTTTTTTTAATGTGTCTTTTTAAATATGCAGTCTGTGTAATAATTGAGAGAAAATATATGAAGGGTTCTCCTTGAACCAGTATAATGTACGAAGGCACTAATTGAAGCTCAGATGTAAAAAAAAGGAAAAGAAAAAAAAAAAGAAATGAGACTATTCACACACTGTAATGACGTAGCAATACTGTAACAAATGCAGAATATTTAGTAGAAATTTCACAAGGGTGAGTTTAAAAATCATATATGTTCATATGAGAGGAGTATTTTGACCATTGTTCTCTCAGTCCTTTACCCTGAATTGAATGTTAGTTTTAACCTTGACCTCTAATCTGATTTTAGCTGTTTGAGTTATACTAGCCTGTATATTCAAAGCACTTGTCTCTGATTGATCTAGAAATCTAAATATTTCAATCCTTGATTTTCCTATGGAAACATGTTTTGGAATATTGTTTCTATAAACATTTGGAATTTCTTTGTTCCACTTTTTTTAATAAAAAATTTCCATGACAAAACTCCTGCCAGTCTTAGTTTTATAAATTACCCAAAGTTGGGAAGATCCAGCTCCACTGAGGTATTATAAACACTGTGTTATTATGATATACTGTGGTATTATCCACCAAATAGAGTGACCAGTTCAGGGCCATTAAGCCCAGTGCTGTTTAACAATTCATTCTGTTGGAATGATATCCAAGAGAGATGTGTAATTAACTCTCCCAATGACTGACAACAGAAAGAACATTGTAATCAGTCACTTTGTAGAAACACTTGTCATTATTTCAAGTGGTGTTTGGGCACAAATTCATGCTGCTCTAGGAGGGAAGAACATTTTATACTCTGTCTGCCAAGTATCATCATCTGCCTTTTCTGTTCTAGGTATAAGGCACTGGTTGGTTTTTATCTGCTGACTTTCGGAGTGCAAGCTAAAGCTACCTGGAACTTTTCCTAGGGATTGAGAGTGAACAGTGAGAATTGGATAGAGTCCTCTCTGGCCAAGAGCTCTTTGATTACGTGCCCATGAGTTATGTTAAGTTTCACTGCCAGGTCTGCAGCTTCTCCAGGATGTTCTTCAGGCAGGGCTGCTGCTAAGCGAAGCCTGTTCTGGTGTGCAGGGCTTCGTTCTCTCATCAGAAGAGTGCAAATCTCAGATACACGTTGATAACGAGGAGAGGCACTAGTGTGTCAGGACACCAATTCGTCACAAGAGTTTTATAAGAGAGATCGCTTTGCACAGGGGCAGATCACGTTGTGAATTAGGAGGAGTGATACGCAGGGAGAAAACTCTTAGAAAACTCAAGACGTTAATAATCTTACTGATGAAACAAAAAAGGAACACTTATAAGCATATATAAGCTATGCATTATGTGGTGGACTATCAAAAAGCAAAGACATAGGCTGAAAAACTGGAATCCGGTTGATTCAGCTAGAATGTCACTACTACATAGTTCTTTTTTAAACGTCCTATCCTGTCTCATCAGTTAGGCAATGAATCTTCATGAATGCAGCAGGATACTTAAAGCTAACCTCATTTCTTGTTTCAAGTTATGTTGCTAGGGGCACTTGGGATGAGAAAACAGAAAAAAGAAATATTGTAATTAACGTGAAATTCTTTGCCCTTAATAGAGACAGAGCCTAATTTCTAATAAGCTTATACGTAATACTTTATAACTACACAGGCCTCTATTTTAGGCCAGTGCACCAACAAAATCAGGCATTCACAAACACGTTGAACTTGATCAGCAACTGTGTTTCGTGTTTATATAAACTGAAGTTTTTTCTGCATAAACCTGACTGAGGCTGCAAAGTAGATGTCACCTACAAAGTCACAGAATATCCTATTGTAAGTTGTGCCTTAAATGATACTACATAGTACAGCGTATTTCCCTGTTCCAGGGGAGCATCTCGAAGGTGCATTTATCAGCACTGAGCAGAGTGAAAGATCCATGGCTGAGGCTTCTAGTCACCCTAGTAATACAAATAATAGTAATCAGTAAGCCACAATTTCAAGTAATTGTCTTTGAAATGACTCTACTGGTTCTTACTACTATGAGCTGTCAAGAAGACACAACATTGCTGAGCTAGTGAAGATGTGCTCAGATCTCCAGCAGTGGTGTAGGGAGACTGCATTAGTGATGGTGGTTCTGCAAGTGGTTTCTCTTTTCATTTGACAAGAAGGGAAATAGTCTTTGGCTGGTATCCCAGCTATCAATAAAATGTGACTGCTTATTATGATCTTGAATCAGAGAACCTGCAACTGTTTTAGAAAACTGACTAAGAATTTCCTATCCCTCTTCTCTCCCAGGTAAATAATTTTAAAATCAAACTTCTTGTGTTCTTAGGTCCTTGTGAAGATTATTTTCCTTTGTGTTTTGATTTTCCTGGGTGCTGTACTTAACTGCAGCATATCAAAGGGAATGCTGAATCACTTGTCTGTTAACCAAGAGAAAGCTGTCAGTGAGCGTTGTCTCAAGTCTCCCTCTGTATCCGTAGGCAAAGGATCTGAATCCATTACAACCCTGTAAACTTTGAACATATCAATTACCACCATCCATGTATGGGAGGCACAAAGATGTTGATGGAATCCTGCCACGTGGTGAAGTTAATTGGTAAAAATCTCTTTGCCTTGAACAGAGACAGGATTTCATCTATTGCTTAAGGGCCAGATCACACACCATGCTGGTGTGTGCTGATGTATTGCTGATTGTTATAGAGGCAACTGAAATTTGGCAGAACAGGAGCTGTAGTTCTCAAAAAGAATGAGGCTCTATAGTCAGAAGAAAACTTAGGAAGTTTTTTTCTAGTGTGTCTTAATACTAAGGTTGCAAATATCCTGTCAGAATTAATGCAGGATGTGAACCCTTTCCCTCTGTTAGTCTGGTTTTTTTTTTTTTTTTTTTTTTTTTTTTTTTTTTGGGGGAGTTCTGAAACAGTTTAAAGAATGGAGATACCTTTTCTGAGTAAAAAAGTTCATTTTTTTCTCCACAGTGCCCTGGAGAAGGCTTTATGTCAGCCAGCTAGAGATGCACAAGAAAAAACAGTTCGTTTCAGCTGTTTCACTCTATTCTTACACAAGCCCAGCTTCAGAGGAAATCTGAAATGAGCCACAAAAATAAATAAATAAATAAAACTTTTGCAAAAAGTCCAACTCCTGAAAAGAGGAAACGGAAAGTTAACCAGCTTGTTTGAAAAAGCTCTGGCATGAAGAATTTCTTGTAAAGCAGGAAAGACCAAATGCTAGCGTAGTTATTCCCCAACATCTAATCCAGGATTGTGATTTACATTAATGTAGAATTTGCTTTGGAACATGATGAATACTGAAACAGGTTAACATTATGTGCCATAGCTTTTGTAATGGAGTTTTGCATAGTTTTTTCCATAACCAAGTAAGGAGAAGGGCTAGGTAATGGATAAAGGCTTTCCTATAAAAAGAATTGCTTTGAAGTATGGTAAGTGGGGTACATATACTTCAGGGAGGTACAGCAGGGGCTTTACTTTGTTATCAAGTAATAATAAATGAGATGAGAGACAGACTGTTCAAAAAGAAATTACTGTGATTATGAAGTAAATTTTAATTATTATTATTAATGAAGTAAATCTATGTTTTGCTTTTTGAAACTTTTTTTTTTTTTTTTTAACATTGACATGAATCCCAGAGATTGAACCAAAAGAGGGGTTCTGTTTGTAGCCTTTTGCCACATTGCACCACCTGCAGTTCAGTGTGATTGCAGAAGTGGCCAGGTCATTTACATCTGCCTCAAGCCTTTGGTTCTTGGAGAGAGAGTCAGTGTCATGTGAATCCTTACCTAAAAATTACTGTGAGGTTATTTTAGTTCAGAGCTAAATGGCCAAAATCTGTTAAAACTGGCAGGGTTGTAATTTATTACAATCAGGTGTAAAAATGAAAATCAGCTAAAATCAGAAATTATGCAAGTGAATTTGATGCCCATGCAGAGGTAGTGAGGTTAATCTAGCTGGCAGGATCTGGGAGGCATTGTGAAGTGCAGAGAAGCCCGTGCTTTTACAGCTGCAGCACCAAGACAGTTTTCTTTGCATTCTGTTTAGAAGGTCCCACTGTACTCAGAGTATTGTCAATACCTGGTTTTGATGAGACAGCTGAACAGAGACAAAACCAGAGAGAAGTTCCGTCTGCATCCACCTGGTACTTCTTTTCTTAGTGAAACAGATGCTTCTGCTGCTTCCCTATGAAAAACCTCATTTTCAGCCTGAAATGGAAATGTTTCATTTTGGGGCACTAGTAAGAAAAGCTGAAGGAATGAAGATCTACATTCCCAGAAGTGATGCTTTTGGTGTCCTCTTTTACCAAGTGTTGGTTTGTTAAATTAATCAGGGAACATGCTGTTCATTGAGGCAACTTGAGGCCATGTTTCATTTCCTTGCAGCTAGCAGGGATGGGTAATGGGGCATTCGGGGAAAGGGGGGGATTTTCTCTGTCTTTTCAGCTAGTGAAATTCCATCAGCCTGCAGGATTAGACAGTCAGAAGTTTTTATTTGAACTTGCAACCAGTGGATCAGAGATTAAATTTTTCCATGAGTTACCCGAACACTGATTTACCACAGCATTTAAAATTAAGAGTATGAAGAACTTCCTTAAATTGATGAGACTTTTGTAGATGGTAGGTACATTATTACTGATCTGCTTAAGCAACCTGCAAGATGGTAGGTAAGATTTACTTAAAGATAAAGGAATATTTATGGACGATTTGACATGAGAAGCATACGGGATTACCCCAAAGGAAAGGTATTTTAAAATATTTCATAGTTAAGGAAATAAACCTTTTATTAGCAACTGAAGTCTTCACCTGATTTAGAGTTTGCAAAGTCTCTCCCTTCTTCTCTCTCTGGGCAGGTTTTTTTTAATAACTTCTGGGCCTTAGGATGTTTTCAGTATGATTTTCACATACAGTTGAAATGCAGAATCATTAATATGTGCAACATGTTTGTCAGGAGACTAGCAGTTAATTCCTATGACCAGATGTCAAACTGAAAAACTGACCCCTGAGGGAAAAAGCTGTTAAAAAGGATGTCTGTGTCTTAGAAAGAAGTCCTATTGTTTTTTCATCTCAAGATCCTCCTTACCTTTGGGAGCCCTGCAAGAAAAAGAGCAAAATTCCAGGCGATCAAATGGAAAAATGAGAGAGTGCTCAAGAACTGGGATTTGCCTGACCAGGGAACTATTTCAAATGATTAATGCCTGGAGCAATATGGAATGTGCTTGTGCTATTTCCCTGTGCACTGTCCTTTGTAGCGCTGCTGCACATCGACAGTGTGGATCAGAGAAATCCTCCTTGCATCAAACCAAGCCCCTTCCTGAGGCTAAGTGGAACAGTGTTGAAAGTTCAAAAGAAAACTAAAGGCGTTCTGAAAAAAGGAACTTAAATGATAAAGTATGTGGTGCTGCCTGGAGGAGTCTTGTGCATGAATTTGGTGAAATCACCACCTCTGTTCCTTCTGCAAAGGCAACTGAGGTTCCTTGGCATTCAGTAGCAGGATATATTCAGGAAACTGGCTCAGATGTTAACGATTAAATGACTTCCAAAGCTATGCTTGAAGTCAATGTACCTTACACAGACAAATATCTTGTGCAGAAAAGGCCATTAATTGACCTACTGCTGTTATAGGAAGATGTTAGGTGGTGTGAATCTGTAGTGGGAGACTGTGTATGACCTTACTTGTAGTCGGTTAAATTTGTACTAGTCTTTCTCTTGATTTTTTTTTTTATCCTTTTTCTTCTACTCATATAATTTGATTATTTTGCACATACCTCAAGCTTGCTATTGATTCTTTTCCTTTACCTGCAAAGTAAGTAATTTGCAAATCAGTTTTGCTAGTCAAATAAAAAGGGATTGGTTAGAGTGTTCATAAAGTAACTTTGGCTGAATTATATGTTTATCCCCTCTGGTAGAATTAATGTGAAAGAATCTAACTAGAGTCATATTAAAAGGCTGGTTAGAAACTGTAAGCAGTGGACATGGAAGTATATTTCACTAGAGTTCTTTCCTAGAAAAATTTAACACTCAATGTCCAGTCAAGATCCAGTGATTTCCAGTTCCTTCTGTGTAAATTCCAAGTATCCCTTTGGACTAAGCAAACTTCAATGACTTGAGCGTGAGAACTCTGTGGGGAACAAACCTCACTTGTTCTCCTGTGTCATCTGACCATGAGGCCTGGGTTGGAAGTCCTGAGCCTGCTACTCCTCAACTGTCGCCCCGTTGCCCTGGGCTGTTTGTCACTCCTGCCTTTCTCAGCAGGCAGCATCTCCACCTCTCCCATTGACCCAGTCCTTCTCCCCACACCCAGGCCCAGACCTAGCAGAACCTGATCCTCAGACAGGAAAGTTTCCCTTGAAGCCACTTGATAGCCGAGTATCAGCATGCTCCTGGTGACAACGGAGATGGTGTTGAGGCACTTCTGCTTAAAAAAAAAGAACAACAAAAAAAAGAAAAAACAGCAGAGATGGTTTTTAGCTGGATGTTTTCAGTACAGGGCTCCTGAAGCCCTGTAAGATCATGAGGCTAAATCTAGGATTCTGTTCTTTAAGATTGTAAGCTACTTTGTTGTCTTTCAGTCAGTTTTAAAAGGAATATTTAGCAAACTTGTAGCTTTTGCTATGTGCTGTAGTCTTGATTAGCTGAATTTTATTTAACAATGTAAATAAAATTCTCACAGTTAAAATCGCAGAGATATTCACATTAATGCACATTTTGTGAATGACTTACACTGGGAACTGGATTGAATAGTCACTGTTGCTCAACAGTGGAAAACAGCCAAGATATGGGCACTGATATGTGCAAATTTAAAGCCATTTCAGAAAATAATCTCTGTAGCTGTTTCTTCACCCTCATCGACTCAAAAAATGAGAGCAATAATGTTTGTCTACTGCAAATAATACGCTGAAAATTAAATGATATTTATAAAGCACTTTAGAGAGGTAATTTACGCTCACTCAGGACAACATTTGAGAATCAACATACAAATATAGACCATCTTATTTTTTGCACCTGTGTAAAAGATGCAGTCAATGAATTATTTCGTTTAAATGCATGAACTTGCTTTCATCAGCCAACACCATTGCACACAGCTGCTAGAGCAAGCTGTGTTGAGATTCCACTTGTCATTTCATTTTGATCTTGACAAGAATGGGGTTTTTTTTGTATCTCTTGTGATTTCCTTCTAGATAAAACATCCCACTGTATGCCTATCATAATTTTTCCTGTAGTATTTTTCAATAGAACATGTTTGTTATCTGACGAAAAATTGTTTTCCTCTGTTCTTTTCTGCTTTCCCTCCCCAGTGCATAGTGTGGGACTGGGATTCCAATGGCAAGCATGACTTCATTGGAGAGTTTAGCTCAACATTCAAGGAAATGCGAGGAGCTATGGAAGGGAGACAGGTAGGTGAAAACCGCTGGGAGAATCTCAGCATACGCGCTCCGCAGAGCAACTTTCACCAGACATGTAGGTAACAGTGCTAGCGATATTGCTTAATTGTTCTTTGGAAGTTTGCTTGATCTATTGATTTCTCAGGTGTGTTTTACTGTTACCTGAACAAGATGCTCTGGAAATGCAATTCGCAGCTCTTCCTGCACGTGCATGTAACAGTCTCTTTTTCTAGAACACATTCCGCAGACATTTCTTTCTGCTAATGCTCATTTTCTCTGAGCCTAATCGCAGTTTCTCTGAAGCCGTGTGCTGCACTGCCAGGACAGGGACTGGCCATATTATCCTGTTGGCCAAAAGTCTTCTATTGAGTGAGGGTCATTCTCCACCTCTCTCCATGTCTGATGTGCTGTATTCATGGCTGCCAGCACTACCTGAACCAGTCATGATAAAACCAATTGACTTCTTAAATGTCTCATGAATTACAGTCCTAAGGGAAAATGGAATTGCTAGCTCATTAATAATTCCACTTCTTTTTGTCAGTTTGATCTTTGCAAATTGAAGTTGATAGTAATTATTGCATATGATAAATGATTTGGCATATCTAATTCTAGAAACTGTCATTTGCTATTATTATTTAATCCCAAAGGCGTTAGCTTTGATAAATTTTCTGAGGGGGAGTTAAAACTGTTGGCTTTCTAATTTGCTGATAATTTGTAGTCACTGCTTCATGGCGATCTGAAAATCAAACAGAAATTCCTAATAAACTTTGTTTGGACTTTACATTAAGGTTCTATTTATAATGGAAAACTAGCAAAGAGTAAAAAAGTTTTTAATAAATGCTAAGCAGCCTGGCTATTCCCTAGGTGATCCTATGATTCTGCTACATAACTTCCATATGCTGCTCATGTGTAAAAATCTCTTGATGTATATGCTAGTCATATAATAACCCATCATAAATAATTTCTGAGCATAGTCTGGTTGTAAATTAAAAACCCTCTTTTGTTAGGGTCAAGTCAGAGGATCAGGACCCAACTTGCAATGTCCTAGGCTATTTTTTTTTTGTACTTTTTACAGCACTTTCTTGAATTGGTACCTATTAAAGCTTAATCCAAACTGAATTTGAGTGTATTTAAAAGCCATCTCAAAAGATTAACAGATTCCAGAGTGAATAGCATTAACAAAGTCAATGCTGTAACAGTACCCCAGTCTTCTAAATAAGTGTCTGTAGCTGGTAAGGGGACTGTGCGAGAATATTAGAGTGTGTATTCAATCCCGTATGCAAACTTCTTTAAAAGAGCACCTCAGTTCTTCCCAAAAAGAAAGGTAAGAGACAGAGTCCAGTGTACCAGAAATGGTTGAGAAGGACAAATTACATATTCTTTATTCTGATGGAGAAGCAGTGTGCTCTTTTCATCTCCAGCTAGAGCAGAGGATGGTTATTCTGTCAGAGGCATAAGAGGTTAGTGCAGTCGTGTCAGTTCTTGTTCTAGTCTGTGTGGGTTCATGCTGCAGTACCATCTAGAAGAGTTTCAGTGTTGCACAGTGCCTCAAGTGCCTGGCCCTTTGCAGTGCCAAGGGCCTGCCGCTTACAATTCTGCAGGCTGTCCTTCTCTTGTACCACTACTATCTGCTTTTCGTTTTCAAGTGCACAACCTTTCACCTCTGTAGTCCCAATCGGCTGTGGCAGGATTTCGCCCTTGTTTCTCTCATGTTGTTGTTCTTGGGCAGTTATTCTGTGGGCTTGCAGCTGCACAAGCCACTGTTGTTTTTATTAGCAGGTTCTCATAGAAAGCTATGGCCTCTAGTGGCAGTCACCCCTTCTCATTCCCCTGCTTTGCTAATCCTTGTTTAGTAGCTTCTAGTCTGTTCTATAGGACAGGAATGACTGAATGCCGTAGTAGGTAACAGTCATTTAAAAGCTGTTAAGTGTTGCCCCAAAATGTGCATGCACAAAGCTGTACAACCAGTCAGCATTTGCACCCAGCGAAAGCCTGCTTTTAGGCAGGAACAAGCTGTAGGGAGTTTGAGCAGATCCTGCTGAAAATTATATAGTTACTGTGGAAAAAGTATTATGGGGGATCACCTACTGCACAGGAGAGGGTTCTTGTGTGAGACCATGTCACTGCTCTTCCTGGCTGGCCACTGGAGAACAATTTTCCATTCCCATTCCCTTTCTTCCCTTCTTCTGTCACTCTCACTCTCTCTCTCTTTTTCCTTTTGGTCTTTTTTCCAGAAGTAAGAGTTACTATTAAAGGGAATATATGCTATTAAGTGCAAACCCCATAAAACCATCTTTGTGCACGTAAATCTGTCTCAACATCCTTTGTGTAACATAAAATGATGTTAAGCATTTGTCCTTTTTCTTTAGGTTTTTCTTCTCTCTAGAGAAAAAGTATCTACAACAGAGTGTTTGCTTTGAATATAAGGGGTTTAGTAAACTTAGAAGGAATGGCAGAGGAGGAAGAGGGTGGTTTGTGCTCGAGTGTATGTGTCACTAGATATTTTTAATAATAAAGGCCATATGAGAGAAATGGATTTATACACGTGTGAGGAGATGGGTAGCTTAGGTGTAGTCCTTCATTCTTAGGAAAGATTTTTTTCATCGCCTCAGATCAGAAAACATTCTGTTTTCCACTCCTTTTAATCAGAGGTATACAACTGCCAACTGCATCCGTCAGTGTGTGGTGTTAAGCATTCTTTCACATACCAGCTAGACAGCGAGTGTCTTGAGGATTTGAACCAAAGCCTGGAATTGGGTGTCAAATGGTGTGGGGAGCCAGTGTAAAGAGCAGCGTGCAGGTCTGGCTCCCTTCTTTGTGTTGCTAAGGAAACACAGTAAAGCCTCTTAATTTTGTGCTTATCTTTTCCTTTGTGTGGCAGACTTTGTGGCCAGCTAGAGTACATTACTATAGTTCTGTCAAAGGATAGTCAAAACCTCCTAATGATCATCAAGAAGAGTCTATTAGGCAACGGGAGAAACTAGGAGAGAGCAGTTATCATTGGCAGGGATCAGGGAATTCCCTTTAAGTATCAGTTGCAAATAGGTAAGAGATGTATAAGACTATTTGGGGAAACAGCATCCTTCACTGCAGAGGTGGATAGCTCTCATGGAAGGACCTGGATCTCCTCATTCCAGCAAAGAATATTTTAGGACCTTCCGAGTGTCAGCATTAGTTTGTTGGCTTTCATTGAAGAACAGCTGGAATGAGTTTCTTTTATACTCAGTATTTCTTCACATGCTGGTTTAGATTTTGCAGTATGAAAGAAACACTGGAGTAGTAGAGTTTGGGGTTTCATTACCAACATTTGTAAGAGCAGTTATATTAAATTAACAGGAGAGTAAAATCAGGTTGCTTTCTGTTTCAGATTCACTGGGTTATTTGACAGGGAAAGAGCTTGCATAGCCCAGAGCTGCCAGACATATGGAAGAAATGCTAAGTGACTGTTAGAATGATGAATTTAAATTTCACAACGTTTACCATTAGTGTCAGACTGCAGACTCTTGCATTAGTTTCTTCTCAACTAGAAGTTAATTTAAAAGACAAAAATGCATCAATAAAAATGATGTCAGAAGCCAAATCAATAGTGGAATGTGGGAACAGATTGAAACCTTAGCTTGTCTTTACAGAGCAAGTAAAGTCTCAAACTAGATTTTGGCAGATAATTGAAGACGACAGTGAATTTTATGTAAAGCAGTCCAAAGTTTTTTTTAAGTTCAGACATGAACTGGGAAAGGGGTTTTTCCCTCCCTGCCGCTTTCCCTTTCCTATACTATCAAACTAACAGATTTAATAGCAAAATTATTCTTTTTTTTTTTTTTTTTTCTGCTGCCTGGGGATTCCTTAGTCTGCTTTTACCTTTGCTTTCTTATGTACATCAGCTCATGACGTGTTAGTCACCTGTGTCTGGAATATTTTAATAAGCTTTAGGTAATTGCTGAGAATTGTTATCCATAAATCCCAAAATGCAGATCAACATTCCCACTTACATTTTACAGTTAGCACAGAAGAGCTAAGCAGGCTGACCACGGGCGCACAGTTTCCTTCCCTAACACAGTTTTTTATACTGCCTTCGTCTTCAGAAAATGTAAACTTTTCCTAAAAGCCAGTTACGCACACATAAATGTAGATCAGGCTTACATAATCCCTTACCCCAGAGGAGAGGGATTATGAGCACACTGTAAGGATTTATATGGGTCAGGCCTTGTTTAAACATGCCCACTGAAAAGTGTTCATGCTCGCAGAAGATAAAATTAAGTAAACGCACCTTGACATTCAGGGGAAAATAGTGAGATCTCTTTCCATGTAGTTCAGTGCCAGGAGGAGGAATGCACTGTTTTCTCTCCTGCTTTCAGCTCCTACTTTTTTCTCTCTATTCATTATATTGCACCTTCTTCTTAATGTATAGAGACTGCACAATTTCTTTGTTCCAATAAGTCTGGAAGATAACTGCATGCTAAACCATCTTGCCGGACAGCAGTTTATCAAGGTGTGAGTGGGCAAAGCTCTTGCTTCACTGTCAGATTGCTTTCCCGAAGATGAGCTTATTGCCCCCTTGTATTCTGCCACACAGAGGTCTCTCTGCTAGGGAAATCTCGACTATTTCTTAAGCCTGACTGATTTTCTAGAGTAGAGAAAAATGTTTTTGAAGGATTTCCTATGAACTTGTGGACCTGTGTCTGCTTGTCTTCTTGGCTGGAAAATTCATTTTGCAAGACAAATAATTGAGCTGTAGGCTAACTGTTAGAGCCAGCAGATGTGCTTCCTACAATTTAGATATTTCTTGTTCTTATTCTCAGCTCTGTTACAGGTCTCCAGAAACACAGCAATGAGAACACTCCTCATTCCCCATGTAGAAAAGATCTCATGTAGCCCTAAAGCCATATGGTTTTCCTTCTCCTTTTGATATTTGGAAAAAAAAAAAAAAAAAAAAAAGAAAAAGAAAAAAAGCTCTAAGTCTGAAACATTTCAGAAACATTCGAATAATGGTTGTAACATAAAAATGCTTGGCAAAGCACTTTGCTCAGACAAACAGTGTGTGAGAATTCTCACTATAAATAAACTATTGTTATGTTTAAATGTGTTTTTCATTTCAAAATGTTAAAATGGCCTTTTTTTTTTACCATACCGGCCATCCTGGTTACTTCAGAAGAGGGATTCTTTATGTTACCCAACATCACATTAGAGCTTGAATATTTTCTTCTCCCCAGCACTTGAAAACACCTCCTTGAATTGTTAATTATTCAATTTGTACATTAATTATCCTTCATGCATTTACTGCTTTTTTCACAGGTACAGTGGGAATGCATAAACCCCAAGTACAAAGCAAAGAAGAAGAATTACAAGAACTCAGGCATTGTCATCCTTAACCAGTGCAAGGTATCTGTGTTTTGCTCTTTGTTTCTTTCTTTCTTAAGATCTCAGTCATATATTCAATGGTGGTTTGAAATGGAGTCACCAAATCAGAACTGTGGGCAGAAGAGTAATAGAAAATGATCCACTTAAAAAAAGAAAAAAAGTAGAAAAAAAAAATGAGGTGAATCTCAATATTTTATGAATGCTTCCCAAATACTCCTCCTCTTTCATTTATGTTGTCCTCTCCTTACTGCTGTGCAATTAAATAGGCAGTAAGGCTACAGCCTTACTGTATGGGCTTCTGCGTGCTTCCCTTACAATTCTTTTGACATTCCCAACTCTGAATATAGAAAAATAGTCTATTTCCTTCTAAACCAATAGCAAATATCCCTCTGATATCCCATGATAAGATGCAGTGCTTCATTCTACTTTTGATGTGAATTTACCATTCTGTAGTTTTGGTACTTTCTATCCTTTTCTTTTTTTTTTCTGCTGATGCATCCTCCACCTTCCATTTCATTTTGCTCAGGCTATTTCCAAGTGTTGGTATTTTAGCAATACACATTTAATTTGAATATCTTTCTTATCTGCAGATTCACAAGATGCATTCTTTCTTAGATTATATCATGGGAGGCTGCCAAATACAGTTTACAGTAAGTGTCTTCCTTTTCTAACTTGCATTAAAGAAAGGGAATCCCTTTAGATAATGATTTGTCATTTTCACAGAGAAGAGTGTCCTGTGTGATGTTACCTAATAAATTATTAAGGTCTTCTTGCAAAATCTTTTATGCCCAGCAAATAAAGCTATGCGAATGCTGTAAGATTTCCTTTCACATACTTGATTTCCTTCAATGCTTTGCAGCAGTGGCAATCACATTGCACAATGTAAAGAGGTAAAGACAGCATCATGCAGAGGCTGAGAAGCTAAGCTGTGTAATCTCATCAACTCTTATCTGAGCAGCACTGAGTCCCAAGAACTAAGGGAATAAATTAGCCCCTGTGGTAGTGCTGACTGACCTTTGACTTTTGAGCCTCACGTTGTCTGCAAGCATTTCAGATAAGTTTCCTTGCTAGGGCTATGTCACGTGGAATTTCATCTCACCTACCTTCAGCCATTCTAGCCAGGCACCTCTCACCATCGGTTTGGGGTAAATGTTGGTATTTGGTACCCCAGTCACAACTACCAGCAGCCAAATGGCGCTATAGGGGGATGAGGCTGTAATTTAGAACTACTTCAGAAGTTCCTCTGTTTAATGAGCAGGAGAAAAAATGATTTGCGGGCATTGCCATATGTTTGTTTCAATACCATAGCATGGGAATAGTGATTTTGGCTCAGTTCTAGTTTAGTTTATGAGACTTTTATTTCATGACAGAAGCATGGATTAAAATCTGATTTTCCAAGGCAATATTCTTCTTCTGAAGAAAACTTATACTTTTCCTGTAGCATCCTGCTTCAGTCACTGCTTGCTTCACAAGTCCTACAACAAATGAGCCAGATTGTTCTGATTTTGCCCTTGATTTGACTAGACTGTACCTAATAATATTGTTGGGAGACCTTTTGAAATAATAAAAACAAAACAAGACAAAATGTTTCTCTTCCCTAGTATCAAGTATCAGACATTACTGAAGTCTTCTGTTTCACTTTTGCAGACAAACTTTCATTTCCCAAAGTGTTTTGGGAAAAAAAAAAGAAATGTTTGTATCCAAACATTTTTTTTTCATCAGCAACAGCAGTTCTATATGGTAGTAGATTATGCCCTTCTATATGAACCAACTTTTTGAGAAATAAATACATCCACTTTGCCAGTGCAACTCAGAGGCAAATTGGTAATACCAAGAACGCAGGATCCTATTTCTGTTTTTAAGGATAGAGTTCATCTGTGTTTTCTTAAGCAAGGCACTGTATGCAATTCCCTCTCTGGATTACTCTAGTTCCTTTCCTCTGTCTCCAAATTTTTTTTATTCATACCTGGAACACCCATTTTCCCTCTGTCTCTCAAGCTCGCCAGTTCCAGGAAACCCCTTGAATTTATCTTTCCTGACACTTTTTCTCCCAAAATAAGCCTGGAAGAACTCAAATATCAAATATTTTGCCATTTGCAGAGAGACAGTAGTGTCTTCAAGGAATTATTTAAAAGCCTTTTCTAATCAGGGCAGGTTTATTATGCACATGCAAAGACTGCTTAATATTCTTTTCCCACGTCTAGCATAAGCACAAGAAGGAACTTTATAAACATTAAAAAGTGTCTGGGGACATATATGTTGTTATACTACAGCTATGATTTACAGACTCTTTTCATTCCCCTTAAATGTTTTCCATTGGAAGAGCAAGGCCTTATAAAGTGCATTGAGGACTCCTGCAATGTGCTTGTCTTTTATTTATCTCTCACAAATTTTCCATCAGTAGTCTGTGAACCACAAGTTGAGAACTGCTGTGTTTAAATGGGTTTCTTAATGTATCTGGCTGATAGTATTGCTTCTATTATATTTTACGTGGGATAATGTTGCCAGCAGATACCATTTATCTGAATACCCAGTACAAAAGATTGTCATATTTTTGCTGGACCAGCCTTTTTAAATGGGGTTTATCCTAGTTCATTCGTCTGAGAAGTTTTCTTGTTTTCTCTGAGTGCACGAATCTTTGAATGTTTTCACTTGCACTCAGTTTGCATATTCAGAAGGATCTGTAGTGGTTAGCTTTCGGTTATTTGGGGAAATAGAGAGGAAAGAATCACTGAAATGAAATGAAACAATTGATAATATGCATATAAAGTAAACTGGTCTGTAAGGATGGTCCATGAGGACATGAAGGAGATGAAAGGTCCATTACACTGTGAACTGCAGAAATCACTGAATTCCTGCTGACCTTGGTGATAAGTCCAGTGCAGTAGCTATGGTCAACCTGTCAGTGCGTGCTCTGCATGGGCTCCCTGAAAGCCACATGGGTGTCCCTATGCCTCTAGGTAGCTCTGTTCATTTATAAACTAGAGGTTCTGCTTCAAGATAATCCCAGGTTGAGTTTGCATTATTTTACCTCTTACTGCTTTAGTTTCAGCAGCGCCCAGCAGTGATAGCACATGCAGGTTGTGAGCCACGTGGCCATTTGCAAAACTGTATCAGGGATTTCTTTTGCAGTATGGGAAACAAAGAGTGCAGCCTTCAGTGGAGATATGGAAAGGACTTCTGCTTTCTGTGCCCATCACATCCTCTCCTTTCCACACGATTCTATTAATTCGGGCCACTGAAACATCATAGGCCATTTTTTTCTGCCTTCTGGGATTTCCTTTTCCTCAAATTGGAGTGGGAAAGTTGATCAGGAATCATCTGGAACTGTCCTGGCACATTTACTGTTGTTGTCGCCTCAGTGACATTCCCGTTGAGTTTGTGCCACGTCCCGGCAGGACGACACAGCTGTGTTCTCAGAGGGCTTTGTTGCGGGGGGGGGGGGAAACTAGAATGCTAATCATAGATCTGCCAACAAAAAGTTCTGCTATGATGTACCTGCTAATTTAAGGTGCTAATGAGGGCTTTGGTAACCTCATGTTGTGTGTTCATGGGGTACTTTATATGTCTATTTCAGGAACATAGTTTGTGGTTAGAAGGAACATCTCAGAAACCAAAAGTAAACTTTTCTTTCACTTTGAAACTATTTATTGAGAAGCTTTTGCCTACAGAGATCAATAGTGCTGATTTCAGAACGTTTCTTTTATGCAGCACTTATTGCAAAACCCTATATCTCTTATCAGACAGTGTTCCCTGCCATAGAAGAAATGTTCAGAAGTTGGCAGTGCAAATGGGTTTCCAGTCAGAAAGCATTTCCATCACTTTGGGAAGTACAGCAGAAGGGGTGTGTAACACTCATAAAAAGATCTGTAATAGGAAGATGTATTGGACAGATTTTCCCTCAGACGGGTCACAGTGTTGGACAGGATTAATTCTTTGCTGACAGCTCTAGCAGGAGCTACGTAGGATGTTTCCGCTCTGTTACAAGACTGAAGGAAAAATGTGCTAAGAATCTAGTTACTGGTGTCTTATGTTCTTACCCAGTGGTGGGAGGAGGTAGAAATGCCTTGAACTGGTACGTTCAAAGATACCCTGATAAAAATCAAGTGTACATATTGTAAGGAAGAGTCCTGCAGCTGCCAATAAGATTAGTTCAAATGTGATATTAGCCTACCTGCTTAACTTGGTTTAACACATCTTCTTTCTACTTATTTGCACAAGACCTTGGCCCTGCCAGGGAGCACGAAAAAGGCAGAGCTCTGCATTGTTATTTTGGAACTACTGCATCTTTCTTAAAAGTCCTCCCATAAGGAATCAGGGAGATTTGAATCAAAACCAAGTATAGTGCATCGAAGTTCTTAAAAGCATCATAAAAAATTAGGATATTTCTGGCTTGTTAGCAGATCTCTGCTGCAAGGTCCATTTGTAGAAAAGAAGCTGTTTTGGGGAGGGTTTTTTTCCTTTCCCAGACTAGCCACAGACTGTTTTCCCTAGCTCATGAAACCCACTGATTATTCCTATGTTTTGTCATTGTTTTCAGTAAAAAGCATAATGTAGCCTTGGCTAACAGCCACTGCACGGAAGACTTGTCCAGGTCTGTCTGGTGCCTTTCAGTCCAACCACATTAAGCAACTGTTTTGAGGTTATCAGTGAAAATGCCTGCCTATAAAAACTTTACAGAAATGCCCTCTGCTTATAATCATACAGTAAAATTTTTATGCTTTCTGTAATCAGTACAAATAATTAAGGTTGAAGTAATATCAGGGAAAGGATACACATTTTTAAGAAAATAAATACATGCACACACTGGCCAACATTTTTTTTAAGCGGCCCAAAATCTAGAATCTTGAATCCCTACAAGTATCCATGGATTTGCCTCAGGTTTCACAAACCATTAGCATTTCTTGCTCATTTCTGACAGCTGTGGCACTGAAGATTTATGTTGCAATGCATATGGTTATGTACATACAAGCAAGATAACGCTTCAGAGGTTTGCCTGATGATTTATTCAAGTTAAATCATGCTATCATTTGGGGAAAAAAAATCCATGTGGAAAAGTAATAGAATCACTTCTTCAGTGCATGCACAGTGTGTAGGGAAGTGGAGGTGAGAGGGCACCTTATTTGCAAGCCAGGTCAAGCTCATAGCTCTTGGCTGACATGCCAGGGATGACATTGGCCAAGGCTACAGGGGGAATCCTGAGCTAACTAGAGCCCAGAGAAAGATATGTTTCTTCTCTCTGGTGACTGAAGTGGAAAAACAAATAGGAAAAGCTATAGTGGACTGACTCTGCGTCATTTTTCTTTTTCTCTTTTAGCTTTTAACAAAAAAGAAAAAAGTTCAGGAGAACTCTCTCTTTTTGTTTAGGGAGACTCAAAATATCTTGTTTCATCTTGAAGTTGTTTCCCTTATGTTACCTCTTTAAAAATATAGCTTAGTGAAGTGAAAATAGCATGTCAAAGTAAAACCTTCAATATGAAAGATATTTTTAATTTTCTGAAGAGCTTCCAAATATTTACTCTTGAAATATTCTGAAAGAACCAAATAAATAGTGCAAACTATATTTAGCTCATTTCTCCTAATGCAGGTTTCATGGGCTGAGGAAAATATTTGGCAGTGTAAGAGAGTGATCTCTGTGGCAGGCAGGGGCTCTAGCTGGGGAAGTGGCCCATTTGCAGAGGCAAGCCAGGACTTTCAAAGTTCTTTTGCAGCCCTCAGCAAGGCCCTTCCTCATATGTGAACTGCAGAATAAAACTGAAAATTGAACCCTGTGCATCTTCATGTGTTGAAGATCCAGGTATAATGTCTTTTTGGAGGGAGTAGTCATTGGTCAAAATCATAAGAACATTTATAAATAGTTTCCCCCTGCCCTTTTATGAGATACCTTGGGTTTCTTGTTGCTCCTTTTAGGAATTCCCAGAAAGCAGCATCACAAATCCTGGAAAGGGCTTTCCAGTGCATGCAATCCCTGCTTGTGATGTAGCAGACAGATGCCTGCAAGAGTGTATCTTCAGTAGGAAGTACAAAGAGAATTTTAGAAGCGGAAAATGAATTTTTAAAGGATTCATTAAATTTTTCTTTTGTGTTGACTTCTTCCCCTAGCCTTTTGTAAGCTTTTTGAGGACAAAAACCTGTGCAGAATTCAAGTTTTATTTTTACCCTGCAGCTCACCTTTAAGCTTCCTACTACCTATGAAACTGGAAGTTTAATTATTTAATGCTTAAAATATGCTTTGAAGATAAAAACACTAGGTGGAGAGTATTGCCTATCTGTAGTATTACTACAGATGTAACAAGCTTTAAAATAACTAAGATATATCCCTAACTGGAATATTAATTTGTATTTTTAGTAGGGTTTTTAAATCTATAGAGACATTTTAACTACACAGCCTTTATGTCTTGTACATCACCTGAGCTGAAATAATTTAATCAAGTATGAGAATGTAGAGATAGTTAATTTGATCCATTTTTATTACAACATAATTCTCCACATGGAATAATTATGCAGTTAATTTTTTTTCCTAATTATGTCATCTTAGTTTTATTAACTCTTACTTTTAAGCTGTCTTTAATTTTAGACGAATTTATTAATACCATCACAAGATAAATTGAGGGAGGACACTGTAGCGTGACCTTTGCTTGAATTTTACAGTATATGCAGAAAAGTGGTTCTGGTAAAGACACATGGTGTGTGGGAATGCTGCTGCCCGGAGCAGCTGCAGAGCATACTGACTTCTCTTCTTTTGCAGGTAGCTATAGATTTCACTGCGTCAAATGGTGATCCTAGAAACAGCTGCTCCCTGCACTACATCCACCCCTATCAGCCCAATGAGTACTTGAAGGCATTGGTAGCTGTTGGTGAGATTTGCCAAGACTATGACAGGTAAATAACCACATTTGCTAAAAGGGTTGTGTTCAGAAGGTGCTGGAGCAGTGTGAAATCAATGACTGCCTGCTGTCGGCTGCAGCAGCTCCATTCCACAGAAATGAGAGCCCGTCAGGAAGATTTCTATACCCTGAGCCACGTCTGAGGAAGCTAGTGGTTTTAGATTAGCTTCAGGCCTGGTCCTGAAAGGCCTGGTCCTTGGCTATATTGCTAGTGTGTACCTTAAGTTTTAGGTCTGTTTCCATATGCTGAAATTACATGGGTGTCTCACTTGAATATTGCGCTTGAAGTCTGTTTTGCAGATGCTGCTTGCTTGACACTATGACACCCTGCAGAAAAACATTCCTAAATAAATGGCTTGCTGGCCATCTCTATTCTAGAAGTAAATATGAGGTCTTTTCAGTGTTCTAGTCAACAGACATTATGGTTAAACATTATGGTCCCTTCTGAAATAAGCATTAAAAAGCATTGATAATATGTGCACACAACATGCCTTAAAATAAACTCATGCAAGTAATTGGGTCAAATATGCCTTGATTATGTTATATACTTCTGTTGCTTTCAAATAGGCTGCTTGCCTCTGTCAAATTAATCACCCATTATTAATCTAATTACTGAGTGCATTTCCTTTAAATCTTCTTTCTTTGTTGGTGACACATAGTATCTTGGGACACACAATAGACATCCACCCACCACTTTGTTATATGTAAATGCTAGATCTCAAAAAAAAAAATCAGTGGTTGTAAAAAGACAGTGGTATTGCCAGTCCAATTTGAATTATGCTTTGTGCATAAATTATGGAGGGATTTAATAACCATGGTTTGCATGTTACATGCCACATATACCAATTAGCCTACTCAGAAACACTTGCATCTGCATGGTAGTGAAATGTCTTCTCAAAGAATAACAATGAAAATACAATGCTGTGCTAATATAATTCCTGTAAGGGTTTGATGGTTAAATGTAATCAATGAATCTGAGAAAATCAGTATTTTATCATGAATGATTTGATTATTTGTCAGGGATTATCCAGTAATACAATAATTAATGCAATAATTCAGTGGGCTTCCAAATAGGAAAAGAAATAAAATGTAAGGGCTGGTTTATGCACAGAGATTGTTTGATTCTGTCACTTATGGTAACTTTGTTAAGTAAGAGAAAGTTAGGTGGTACAACCCCAAAATACTTATTACAAATAATTCTTTTTGCAATACAGCTTATTCCAATCAGTATAAAAAATACTGGCCAGTAATTTTTTTAAATGAAATCTTCAGCATCATTCAGTTCTGTTGTACTACAGAAAAGTGAAGGATGCATCAGGTATGACTAGGTCTAAACAAAAAACAGCATTTTCCATGGGAAATACCACCTTTCTGGTTTGTGTGTGACCCATGTACGCTCTCAAGTTGTGACACTGTAAATGCATTCCCATCCACATGTCGATTCAATATGGCCAGTGCTTTCTGATGAAAATGTCAGGTGGAGACCTTTATATTTGCATGTATTGAACCTAGCAAACTGGAAATGAAAACTTAGAATAATTTCTCTAAGGAAGAATAAAAATTAAGAAGAGCAAACCTACTCAGAATAATCTTCAGGTTCAGTGTAGGTGCTCATTCTGTGTGCTCCGTATGTAAGCTAGTCTTCTGTATTTACATTTAAAGAAAAACAGTTTCAAATTTAGTTTTAAAAAGTTAGTTTGATAACGTAAATTCTGTTGTTTACAATGCTTTTTGTATTCCAGTACTACAGTGGTTGAATATTCAGTGCTTTAATAGAGCACTCAGTATTACTCCTTTCTATACTTGTAATAAAAAGTCATTTAAAATACCTCTGTAATTAGAAACATTCAATCAACTGAAGTTATTTGTAATTTGGGAGGAAGATATATAGTACACTCAAAAGGCAAAATTTGCTTTTATATGCTCTAGTTAGTTTAGTTGATCAAGCCAAATTTTTACGTACTTTAGGTTTCTATACATAACAGACTCATATAAGGGATCCCTAAATAATTAATGCTCCAGATTAAGTGCTGCCTCGCGTACCTTCATGCAGTGGAATAATCCCAGTTCATGCAAAAGCCCATTTATCTACATGCCTCAGAGACTGCTGAAACAGTTAAGAGAGTAGCACTGTTCTGCGTAGTTAAGCATGAAAGAATAAGGTTCCTTCTTTCATCAGCAGCATTCAGAGAGTGAGGAATAGTCTGTGATTATTAACCTGATTGCAAAAATGCTACAGCCTGCAAGGAACAGGCCAATCTGATAATGGCATGAAAAATGGAAGAGCTGTTCACCTGTACAAAAGACTTAATACTTTTTACGTAGTGGAATTGTTTCAGGTTATGACAAGATTTGTCAAGAGAGAAGATAAAGTTTGCAGGTGCTGTAATCTGTGGCCAAGCAGCAGTAGCAATGGATCATAAAGGAAGGAACAGCATTCATTAGTTTTAAGAAATTAGGCTCCTAAATGTATTTGGAAATACTGAAAATGGAAAAAAAACATTAAAAACTTGTTATTAAAACTGTTGGGTAAAATAAGCAGACAGCTCCATGGAGAAGAATTTATTTCAGGCTAAATTATTCATGAAGGTTTAAAGAGGGCCTAATAAAGCAATAAATAAGAAATATATATTTCTAGTTAAACATTTTCACAAGGTTTCTTGAACAGTCCCTAATATAATTTTGTCTTGAAATTGACCAAATCTGTGGAGCCTTTTTTATCCATAAATTGATAAAAATGATGAAAAATCATTAGCTATCAAAATGTTAAATACAAAGAGGAGCTGCTTCAATGTCACTCCATGTTTATGCTCGATGTCGGTTATTTTAGTATTGAGTTCTCTGGTCAGAGATCCACACACGTGGTTGCTGACTGCCAGCGTTACAAGCGTAGCCAGGACTTTTAAAAATCTTGATCACTACGAAATGTGCATATATTCTCCCCGGATGGTCTGAACAGTCTTGTGTAGGCAAGAGCCAGCACCCAGGCAGCACTGCGGTGCTGTATGCACGTGGGCGCATTGCCGAGCTCGTTCTCCGTGTTGTAATCTGGAAACATTTGGGAAAAGAGCTACTTTTAGATAAAACAGATCCCTGCTTGAGGGATCTTGTCCCTGCATGTGCAGGGGGGTTGGACTAGATGATCTCTAGAGGTCCCTTCCCACCTCAGCCGTGCTGTGATTCTGTGATTTTCCTGGGATAGGGGCAGTTGTGAATCTGTCACATGGGTATCTAGAGCTCTTGACCTATATAAATGTGTGTGCGTATAAATATAATATATATAGAAATTGAAATATAGATATATATTATATACTACATTGTGATATTTCTGTTTTGTATATTATTGTATATATCATACATTTTATGTATTAGGTAAACTACATATTTATGTGGAGTATAAGTCATATATATTTACATGTATATACACTAGAGTTTTACGTGCACATATACAAATATATAGGTATGCATATATAGATATATATAGATATATAATATATATGCATATGTGTATCACATTTATGGCTAGCACTTAACCATGCAGTAAAAGAAGTTGATTTTTCCTTTATGGTTCTTAGCTTCCCTCTCTGCAGATCAAAGTCATCCGTCACAATAACAATAGTACACATAGTTCATTAAAAAAGGCTGGCTGCTTGATTTTAATGATTTGTTTTAGTAGTGCTGGAACAGAACCAGCTAGTCATGAGTGTAGCTCATCTTTCGTTCTGCAGTGATAGCAAAGGAAAATAGGCTGGAATTGGGCTGGAAAGTGCTTGTTTGTAAAGGTAAGTATTGCTGCACGCACACAATGCTGAAGGCTGATTCATAAATGATTGTACACTGTTATGGGCTTCAGTGATAATATTGTGAGTGAAGCCTGTGGCTGGACTTGAAATTCTGATCCTCTGTTTGAAATCTGATTTCTGCAGTTAGTTTTTTTCCCTTCTCTCCTGCTTATTAAGAATTTCATTGTATTACATTAAATATTTATGTTTGCCTTAAAAACTCTGTCCTGATTCAGCAAGGCACTAGAGCTTATTATCTAACCCCAGTGAATTCAGTCTGACTCAAGCAAACAGTGAAGTGTTGCACAAAATGTAAAAGGCTCTAAGGTAGAATTAAGGGCTTTACTGAATATGAACTCACTGTTAATTGTTCACCCTACACCAGTCTTAAACTGTGCGGTGTCCACAATATACATATACACTCTTTATGATTTTTACAGTTTTATATTTGTACATACATTCATAATTGCTGTCTGAGTTATTAAAAAGGGCTCACAAATTTACGTGAGAATTGGCTACTGTGGCATCGAATCAGTTTCATACATTGAACAAGACAAGGGTTAGATGTAATTTTTCAAGTTCTTTAAATATTTGTTGCATTGGCTATTTGTGGAACTTCCCATTCTAGCTGGGTTATCCCCATTATGATCTGGGCTGGGAAGACAATTCCGTGTCTTCTACCATGCAGTTTGTAAAACGATATGTAAAATTCATCCCTGTCTTATTCATATTGAAAATCTATTTCAAAAATTTATTCTAAATTATTTTAAATCTGCATGTCTGATCACTCCTAAAGGCACTGCCAATGTGTTTTTTTATACTTCCAAGTGTCCTTGAAACACAGAGAAGGTGAATTATATCTGTTTCCTGAAACTAATGTCCTTTTTGACTTATAGATATAACCTCCTCAACTCTAAATATTCAAGTGGCTCCTTAAAGCTGATATTCACACTGAGATCTGAATGTTAATAAATAAACTGCTTATATAAAACACACATGTAGCTACCTCCCCAAAGACCACTAATGAACAAAGAGTGCATTACTGCCTGCAAAGCACAGGAACGATTTATGCTTAGAGCGCTAAATGTTTATAGTGAAAATTAGAAGAAAATGGGCCACATTCCGCATGAGATATGAAAATTGAAGTCAGTCTGAGTTTTTACATTAGATTCTGCAATCAATGAATTACAGCAGTAGCTGACTAAATGCAAAAATTGCTAGTTAGTAATTTTTCTTCAGTCTTTTAGGTCCGAATCAGAGTGCATTCACTCTGATTAAAAACCCTGTAAAAAACCTTCCTTTCCTTGTACAATAAAGCACACTTGAAACTTAAGAAAGGAAAGAATGAAAGGAGGAAAAACAAAACAAAACAAAAACAGCAACAACAGGAAAAAACAGGGCTCCCAATCTTGCACATCCCTTTCAGTGTAGAGGTAAGAATGGGAAAACCTAAGTCACTCAGACTCAGGAGATAAAAGTTCCATCTATCTTAGAAACTCCTCACTGGAGGTAGCTAGTAGCAGTCATTTAGGGAGGAGAAAGGGGACAATGTATGTACAGCACTGAGTACGTTGTGAAAATTCCATAGAAATCGACCAATTGGTCCCACTTGTAGATGGCAGGACATCCTTTGGCTTTAAAGGGAGAAGAGTTTCCAGATTGCCCTTGCAATCTGTTTTTTAATCATAATCTCTTCTTATCCCTAAGAATTACCGCACAGATTATTCATCCTGAAGCTGCTTAATGTCTAGTTTTATGGATGACTACGCTGATTTACCTTGACTGAAGGGATCTGAATTGAATATCTTAAGGTAACTTTGGCAGAGATGAGGAGAAAAGGAGAATCTTCCTTTGGTTATGGTGGGTAATATGATAGTAATTCATTAAAACTGGGGGCAAAGAATGAGGCCTAGAATAACAAACACTACATGCCACATTGAATTTTTCATAAATCCCTACATAGAGCTATAGATGTTAAAATTTAATCTACCCATGATTAATGAAAATATGCTTAGTTATTAAGCATATCTCTATCATTTTAAATGATAGAACAACAACCTTTCTGGAGGCTAAGCTGGTTAGGATATCTAAACAAGTTTTAAAATCTTGGGAGTAAAGGCATGAATCTTTTTATTTAGTGATTTAATAGGACCAAATTTACATAGACATAAAACAAAGAATAGAATGTATACAATAAATTTGGAGCATATGTTTAGCATTAAGCATTAGTTTAGATGGGGTTAAACACATTCTGAAGGGTTTTGATGAGCCAGGCCTGGAACTACATTGGTGGAATTAAATTACTAACACTTTTAATCATCCAACTGGATGAAAAATCCTTGGATTTACCTGCTGAGGACCTAGGCTGGCGCAGCTGTCCGTGTACAGTCGTACATGCCTTTAGGGGCTTGCCTTTGCAGAGGCTGCATTTGCTGATTACTGCTACACAGGAGCTTGTACAACAATTAGTCCTTGTGAATCATCCAGGTACAACTGTGTTGGCATAGTGGCTTTGTAACAGTTTCTTTTGGGGTGCCCTTTATCTAGTCAGATACTGTCAGTTCTTACAGCTCAGCTTTTTCCTCACCAAGTTTTCACTTTTGTGTCTTCTTCCTGCTGCCTCCTCTTTCTGGAACTCACTTCCCATGTCAGTCTGTCAGTCAGGACCTATTCCTTCCAAGTTTCTTATCAAAAGAATTTCTTCTCCATGTGCATCTCAGAGTCGTCTGCCGCCTTCTGTCTGACTTCTTCGGGGTTTTTCTATGCAATCCCTACTATCTTTCAAGTCATCTTGAAATCTCTGAGGAAAAAGAGATTGTGCTACTAATTTAGGCTTGCCAGGACTGTGCAGGCTGGTGCCATTGCCTGCAATTTCTCTGTCAGCATTTCTTTCTGAAGAGAACAACCTCAAGTCAAAACCCCATGAGTTATATATAAAATAGCAGACTGTCAGAATAGACTAGCAGAACAGACTACCTAGTGCTGTAGAGACTGGTTATTCGCATAAATAAATCAGTACGTATAAAGGAAATATCCGTTTTAATCATCCACTTCATTACACAAGCACGTTGCTCCGCTGCAAGTTATTCCTGTTTGGAAACCCATCAGTCCATCAGTGAACACCATTTTCTAAAATCCTCTCCTGCAAGTTTCCTCCTTTACAGAAAGTGGAAACCTTTGGCCTCAGGAGGCCTTAACAGAGTATTTGTGGGTCACATTACTCTCAGTTAAAGCCAGACAATCCCTCTGAATTGTGTAGACCTGTCTGCCTACTATCCCCTTCACAGTTCTGTGGATATCATTCCTGGTTAAAATGAACCAAAATCTTCTTTGTTTTTAACTGTATGTCATGATGGAGAAATACATTTAAAGTTTCTGAAAATAAATCAGCAGCCTAACTGTTGAAACAATGCTGTTTCAGTAGACCTATTGTAAGAATTTTATTTCCAAATTGTACAGTTTTATTGTGAAATTAACCTTGATCCGAGATTCCAAGCCAGCAGATTAACAGAGCTTTAGCCCAATTCCCCCTGCATACTTCATAATGCCTAGCTGAATATTTAATCATCAGTACATTTCGCTTAAAATCTTGGCTGTAACTTTTTTTCGTAGTGTTCTTCATTATGACTAAATGTCATTTTAATTTTGGTAAAATTACATAAACAGCTCATTTGACCCCATTAAATCACATAAGATATCTATAGCAGTTATATCCTGCTCATCCTGGAAATCTCATTTGCAACTTGAAAGCACTTAGAAAATGTCGATACCTACCTGTATGTGTGTGCTAACATAACCCTGGTGAACCCAGAGTTCAGTCTGTGTTCTTCTGATAGAAAGTACTTGCAGGGAAAGCCTCTGCGCAATCCGTTCCAGTAAAAAGAACAAAATTGCGAGCATATGTAGCAAAGCCTTTGCTCTTGTGCTTTCTTAGTAATACACCCTACAACTTGAAAGCTTCCCTTGTGTTTCAAGGAAGAAACACTCTCCTCTCTTTGTTCTCTTATTTTGTTAAGATCTGTATGTTAGGTGATGGAATTCAGCCTGAAGGGTACAATACTGTCTTCAAGTCATGTCAACTTTTAAACTTCCAAGATTGCTGTCTGTATGAGAATAATCTTTTTAGTTATAGTACAGTTCTCCATATGTATCCCCACAGATCTGCCAAATCACTGTAGAGTTAAGCTTTTGGAAGCTACAGGGACAGACTTGCAACCCCATAAAATTCATAGGACTGTCTGAACAGCCTGGATTTGAGAAGTTAAATATGACTCACTGTAGCCTCTTGCAGCATCCCCTTCCCTAATTTATTCCAAGTTATGAATTCCTGTTTCTTTTTCAAGACACTTTTTACTGAATTGGGTCATCTGTGTGGTTATAAATCAGGTCATTGCAATTTATTTATCATCCAGCAAGGAAGCTTGACATTTTGGTCTCACCTTCCTGGGTATGCCATTTTGCTAGGCGATCCTTCCAGTGAGTGACGCATCTCTCTGCAATTTCATTTACTTCTCCCTCAGACTCCGGTGACTTTTTTTGGTGCGTATTTACTTTCCCTCAGTCTAGGAATTTCTGAGTTCATTTGCTATTTTTGCCCTGCAGAGCTGCTTCTGTGATTCTTTGAATGTTAACAAGGGAAAGTTTAAATCTATTGTACCTGCACTCAACTTTTGTTGTTTCATGAGCTGATGCTTTTCAGTGATTAACTTCAGGGAATTTGTATTCCCCTACTTCATTAATTATTTCCCTTGCAGGTGAGACAGACATTGCCCTCTTATTCTTGAAGCCCAATTACTTGACTGTATCTGTTTCTCTGTGTTCAGCAGATTCCAGCTCCCCTAAGGTGACAAAGGGCTGTAATTAAAGATAGCAAATGAATTTTAATATTGGGATTTTGAAAATGATTTTGTAACATATCTGTCTGTGATAAGACCAAACAATGGAGTTGTTGCAAGTGGTTTACTATTGAGTTACACGCTCTCGGCTCTCTTTTGTTACAGAGATGTATGATAATCAGTTCATTCCTGATGCTGCGTTAAAAATCACTGTGCATCGCGCGCCGGATTGCAAGCTCTGTCATGTACAGCAGAGGTTTGATTAAAGTAACCCCGCCAAAGTGAGAGATGTGCTTATATCTAACCTGGCACTGCCCTGCCCTGAAAATGTTGTGACGGTGTAGCGGCCCCTCAGAGAAGAATACAGTCTGTGAGGAGGAAAAACTGCTGCTGCTCAACTCCTGTGGCCCTTCGGAGCCTGCCGGGCAGAGCGGGAGCTGGAGCACAGCTCCTAGTGCCAGCCGGGCCTCGAGGAGCACAGGCAGCCGGGCAGGACTGCGATTCTCGGCCCTTCCTCTTACACAGTTTGACCTAGACACTTTTATTGGGTCCTGCTACGACATGCAGATCATGTCCTCTATCTACCAAGCGCTGCTTGCAAAGCAAGAACTAGAAATGTTTAACTATTTCAGGTGGTTTCTGTATTTTCTTTGGAACTGCAGCTAATCCCTGTAAGCTGTTATGATTCAGAATTTACTGGCATCAGGCCCTTCTCAGATAAGTACTAAATAATACACTCAGGAACATGATTCATTCATATGCTTTTGGAAAGAAACACTTAATTCAGCTCATTTTCTTCCAGTTCACTCCCTGAACATGAAAGATTACAATTTTAATTAAGTTTAAAAATGACTCTATTTCATTTGTCCCTTCTCTCCTTCTCCCTTGCCTTCCCTTGCTTTCCTTCCCTTTACCTTCGCTTGGCCTCCCTCAATTGAATGTGTAACAAACATTTTTCTTTTACTTGGCAATTTCAAATATCTTTTAAACAGAGGGAAGATATCTGATTTTATCATGGGACAAGTATGTAGAACAAAGAGTCACCATTTCTTCTTTTCAGACTGGAAGGGAAAATGAAAGGCAGAGTAATTGATTTTGCTGAGTCCACCCTTGTACTCAAAAAATACATTCCTGGTAATTTTGATCTTATCCAAAATCAAAAGTACAAGTGACAGTTTCATACCCAAGGTTTCTAACCACATGTGCTCCTTACAAGATTTCCAAGAGCTGTAAATTTGATTCTTGTCCACTTACAAAAAAAAAGAAGAAAACAGAATTTTTAGTGTTTCTCCCCACCGAGCCCCACTCACCACAGTAGGGGTGTTCACGTCATCATTAGCACTGCTGCGCCATCAGGACGGGAGATTTTAATTCTGAGGCTCCTCAAGGTCAGTTCAGTAGGTCCCTCCTGGTGTATTGGCTTCAGGAGCTTAAAGCTAAGCACATCTGTATCTCCCGTGCTGAAGAGCTGCCAAAAGCTTTTGGTGAACACCATTAAGAGTAATTCTGTGTAAGTGGCTAGCCAGAAGTTCATGTTACAGATCATTTAAGTGGTATATTTAATGAACTAGATTTTTTTTTAAGAGCTCCAATTTATATTTTTTTAAAAAGAACTAATTTTCAGAGACACTAGTCCTGGCAGATATTTCTTTCTAAATAGAGGTGTTGGCCCATTGGATGAATGTCTAACTCAGGGTCTCCAGCCTCATTTTTGCCAACAGCTTCAGAGGAAATTGTAACATACTCTTTAATATCTGATTATAGAATAATTTCACCTTGGAGAAACTCAACTTTCACTCAGGTTTCATCTGAATTCTCCTTGTTACTGGCAATACCAAACTGTTCTCAGAATACAGCTGAACTCCAAGGTGCAGTGATGCTGTATGTCAGAGGGCACTAGTGGTTAGTAAGACGTGTTTTTTTAAGTGTTCTTTATCTCTTTATTTCAACTGTATTCCTTATCTTACAGTAATTCTAGATTTACTCGCAAAACACAAAAAGGTAACATTCTCTGTAACACTTAATAATTTATAAAACCTTACTACCTCCTCTGTTCATCTCTTCTGCTGTCTTCGCAGTACAACTAACTGAAAACTCTTTCCTCCATTAATATATTGATTTGTCTTTGTGTTTTCTCTGTTTCCGCTGGGCGGTTGGAGAGGGGAGTGAATAAAACTGAACATTGTTACAAAAGGAAAATATGGGATATTTTCAGAATTTATTTTCTGATATTCACTACATTAACACAGTGCTGTTACTCAAGGAGTTCTCTCTAAATGGTTATATTTTGCAGTTCTCAAGTCCTGACAATCCCTTTTTGTATGCATTAATTTATATTTGCCATTATGTACAATGAACCTGAAACCTTATCCCTGATTTTAGAGTATATTCCTGATCTGCTGTTACTCTTTCATGTCTTTTACCCATATACATCTGTGTTGCAGAAAAAAAATAAAGGCCCAGAAGTCTTTTACCTCTATGCTTGCCCTTATATAATCTGATAAAAAACTCCAAAACTGTGCTATTCAAATGAGCTTTTCAGATAAATTTCCAAAAGGTGCAGTCCCTGTCAAGGCTAATTGATGCTTCTGCTTTCAGTCATCTTGATGTCAAGTACTTCATCTTTTTGAAAATTATGCCTAATTTTAAGTTTAAATGGAACTCTGTGTAAAACAGAAAACTACATAATATGTGAAGCAGATGTGACAGTAATTTTTGTAATGATTCTGCCAAGTCAAGATCCTCTTCTTCTGATTTGAGTTTGGAAGATTTAGGTTTTACAGTGCCACCTTCCTTTTCCATTTTCACTTTGCTCTCCTGTCCCTTTAGCCATCTCCTTCTGGCAGGATGGCGCTGGTATTTTATTTGTGTGTGCCCAGGACTCTTTGTCTGCATCTAAATAAAGCAAGCAAGAGATCTTTATTTGGCCTCAGGTTGAGGATGTGCCCGTGCCCTCGTAGCTGAACTTTCTTCCTCTTAACTTAATTAAAGTGGGGACATCCAGACTGCCACCTGGGAGTCATCTCAAGCAGAGCTGCCCTTGCGCTGATTGTGGGAACCGGCTCCGCGATGCTGGTCAGCGTGAGCCAGGGCAAGGCCAGAGCACCGACAATTAAACCGCGTGTACAGTCACATCGCAGCGCCTCAGCCAGGGTCCCAGGCCATTTTATTTCCTACATATATGTAGCCTAAATGTCTGGACAAGCAACACAAAGGAAAATAAATCTGGTTCTCACTTGCAGTCCTTTGAGTCAGTTTAAATTAGAAAGGAAGAAAAATCATTATGGCAGATCATTTTCCTATTGAAATACCAGGTTAGGAGCCAGAGCTGGAGCCTCTGATCTTTGCAGCTTACACTTCAGGCAAGAGGAAATCGCCTTCTCGTTCTCTGATCGTCTCAGTCCCCGATGTCCTCACCCTTGACATAAGCTGGGAATCTGCCCTGCTTTCTGCTTCGAGCTGCTGTGGTAGGGTCTGACAGAGTAGCGCTCTCATGTCTTTATACCAGAAGGGATCTGTTGGAAGAGAGAGAAACCTTGGCTGCCTACCAGGTCACTTTTCCCTGCAATGTCTTAATAGTGCAGAATAAGCAGAATGAGGATAGCAGGCTGAGCTGCAGATTTTTAACCCATACGATGAAATGAGATGTAAATGGAAAGGCTAGAATAGTTTACTTTGTAAAATGTCACTAAGCAGTTAAACTATGTTCTTAGTGCAGAGTGTATCTTTTATAGCAACAAAACACTTTGTTTGATAGGATGTAAAGTATAATTTACATCAAAGTTGGATTTTTTTCTGAAAGTCAGCCACAAATTTTGCAGTGTAGACAGAGAATGACATGATTTTGCATTTTTTTTGTGTAATGGTTGTGATGAACACTGATCAGAAAGATCCCTTCTTACCTTAAAGATCAAGCTGCGGGAGCTCCTAGAAGTTCATTCCACTAATCTGCTTGATCACAGCAGATTCTGTCAGATTGTAGATGCATATACCTAAATTCTGGAAAATGATTAGTTTTCAAGGGGGAAACTCCACTGAGTGTTGGGTTGCCCACAATGCACCTAGAGAAAGCACAGGAGTAGAGCACAGGATCTCCATCCTCTCTAGAGTTTATGTGCTTTTCCCCTCCTAAAAATAACCTTGTGGAAACCCCTCTTGAAAGTGGCTGTGTACATGACTGAGGTTTATTTTCTCACAAGGTGGTTGTAGCAGTACCTGGCACTTGCTCAAAAGAAAAGAGATACGGGAGACTCAGATGTGGAGGCCGGTGTCCTAACATATTCTGGGTAGCTTCCTGCGGGGACTTGTGCCACTGTGTAGCAGGGAACGTGGGAGTCTTTCAATCGGAAGGAAAATCCAGCTCTTCTCTTTTGTCTCCTAAGAGAGCAGGCTGCTAGAGGTATCACTCACTGCTGCCTCTGACTCGCACCAGAATGGAAAATGGAGGTGCAAGAACAAGGGTGCCTACACTTGTTTGCACCCAAGAAATACTGACATCCAAAGCACAGGTACCATATGGACTTAGACATTTCCTAGATTGAGTAAGTGCTGCCAACGTCAGCTTTAGGGGTTGCTTTATTAGACTTAGACTGTTATGTTCTACTAAGTTTCTTTTTGTAATCTTTTTTATTTCTCCCCAGGTCAACTAAATTGAAGCTCCACAGAATTTGATTCCCTAATGCAACCATGCTTAACTTAAAACAAGATGCTTTTTCCACTCAGGTGGTTTTCTAGAGGCTTCCTATTTCTTGCCCTCTAAGAGCGTGCCTGATTCTACTCTGTGTCTAGTTGTAAGGGCTTCCGTACTTCCAGGAGTGTCTCATCAAAGAGAAGGCTATCAGCAGGTGGTTAGCATAAAATGTCAGTAGCTACTTTTATTCTGACATCTCTTGGAAAAAATTGTTTCATTACCATGCAAATGATATTCACCCTACTTTCCAAGATCCACTGTCCCACAGTGTAACATATGGTACATAGTATTGCACTCCCAAGATATAAGCAGCAATTACATTTCTTAACGGAAAGGAGAGCTAAGCCATCATATGGGAATGATCACTGTTTCCCAGTAATCTGGGAAAGGTGAGTATTTCTCCATCTCATCATTGCAGCTACTCACTTCAAGGCTTGTTCCTAATTTGTTTTAAGCCCATCCCTTTTTTCTTTGTCTCGTATCAGAAATATTGCAGTGGTTTTCACAGCACCTGCCAGGCAGAATCAACCTGGCATTTCTAATGGATGCATTTATCTTTCTTGAGTATGTTTGGAGTTACTCACTTAATATTCGGAATGGAAGTGACTTGCAGAGTCATTTGAAACTGTTGCCCTGTCTTGGAAATCCTTGAAAGTGCCAGAAAAGGTAATAGGAATTCATCCTTTCCAAGGACCATAAAACCCTAGGTGCAGAATCAGATAAACCTACAAAGAATTTGATTCATCGGCACACCAGGGTACAGGTCAGTGACTTTCATGAGGCTTCAGGATCTCTTTAGAGTTAAGCGTTGGTTTGGGTGATTTGCTAACCTCAAGAGTGTGATCAAGCGCTTTGCTGACTCAGGGACGAGACATTCCTTACAGCTTGTTGTTTTCCACATTGCCATCTGGGAAGAGACACTTGTCAGCATGTGGGCTGCGTGAGACATTAATGCACTTCTGAAAGAGTATTAACAACCCTGAAGTTTCCAGGTCTTCTCAATGAGGAACTTCTGTCCCTAAATACCAAACTGGGCAAAACAACCTCACTGTGGTGTTTGGATGCAAACTGACAAGGCCACAACATTAGCTAGGTTATCATTCCACATGTACCCAATTGAAAATAGTATCATGTTTTTGTGGGGCTACTAATATTATAGGTGGCAAACCTTATGGAACCTGCAGGTTGCTGCGTATGAGAATGCCCCTTTTCTAGTATTTTAAGAAATCTCTTTTGTACGTGCAAGGCTGTAAGAACCCAAATTTGGAAATAGTTTTAATCTCACAGTCACCTCTTCAGTAAACTCATTGTTCTGAACTGGAGGATCATTCCCTTATTTCTAAAAAAAAAATAAAAAAAAAATCTGTTATCACAGACAGTACCTAAGCTAAAATTACTCCAAAAAATGACAGCTCACTCCCACTCTTCAGCCAGGTAGTGCTACAGAAAAGGTAACGTGTACTTGTTGTTGCGGTTGTGAGAGAAGAGCAAGGTACCTTGATTATTAGACATTTTCCAAATACTTCTAACTTCCCAGAATAATAGGGATTCACCTGAAAAATCTCGCATATCAACCCTCCATCTGGTCAGCAATCCTGTTACAATCCAGTCTGCCATGTAACCCTCTTGACTTGAAAGCCTTTTCTATGCTATTGCACTTCATTGAATTTTTGTTGCAAAAAAGGTTTTATGCCTACAGAAGAGTGAGTGTTTATTGTGACATAAAGCATTTTTCAGTAGAATTTTTTTTTTTTTCTTTTTCAGTGATAAAATGTTCCCAGCCTTTGGATTTGGAGCAAGGATACCCCCAGAATACAAAGTAAGTGTATAAATGACATTTTCTCATTTCCTTGATTATTAGGCACAAGATAAGGAAGAAATGGTTCAACTGAGGCTGTGGAAGGGTTCCAGTTCCTATTCCTTGTTTTCTAATTCACTGAAACTAGAAATCCAAATTAGACCTAAAATAGTTATGTTCCATCCAAACACTAAGTAGTATTGACAAGCCTTTGTTTATGGATGTTAATCTAGTAAGAGGAAAACTGGTTTTTTGAGCAACACTAGTGAAATGTGTTTTGAGTTTTTGTGAGCCCTAGTTTGACAGAACACATTTGGTGCCCTGATCCTGATGCTATATTATGAAGAGATTTAACATCTTCTTGAAAGTAAATATTTGTGAAGAATTTTGCTCTGTGACAAATTTCTGTCAGCTTCAGTATCAGGAACAGAAATACAAGATCATGTATCCATGCTAATAAGAAGTGGTATTTAAAAAAAAAAAAAAAAGCAAGAGTGATCCAGAGTGACGATGCAACTAGTTGTGGACAGTATAAATATACACTCTGAAAGTGTTGAAGTGAAGCCAGTGGAGAAGAGGATCATGCAACAGAGAAAGTGTAAGGAGAAATACACAGAAGTAGTGTGGGCACAATGCTAGTCCTGCACAGAAAAGTAACTTAAAGCTAGTTAGGGATTCTGCAAGTCGCACTGTCTGAAAAACAGCAGCATTGGACTTGTGGTCATGCAGGCCTCATCCAGTATCCCCAATCCAGTATTCCTGTTTTTGTTTGTCTGCACCTTTCATAGCTGTGGCTGCAGCAGGGGTGCTGAGCTCTGGCCAGATGTAAATAGTTCTGCCCAGAAAGGGCTGCAGTGTGCGTTATGCAACAGGAGTCAGCAGGTGAAAAACAAACAAACAGAAAGTTGTACTGGTGTGTCCTTGTGGCTTGTATGCCTGATATCTTCATGAGTATCCAATAGTGATGTGCAGCAAATTTGATAGCCAAATTTGCCTTGCACAGGAATGTGTAAGATAAGTCAACACCAATCTTAACGACATTGTCTTCTTAGCTAACAAGTGCAGTTATGAGAAAGTGGACTGTGCCTGACAGAGCATTTTGTAGTGCTCTATTTCTGAACAGCCACCTTAATGCTAATGCTTTCCAAAATCAGAGACAGCTTCCAGAAATTTGATATAGATTTTAATGTTCTAAATACATGCAGAACATCTGTGTCTGTTGTACAGCAGCAGCTGATAACTGTCCCTGTTATATAAGGAAAAGTATTTTAGAGAATAATGAACAGTTTCTACCAGCAGACACATTAGTGAAGCGCAGTAGCTGCCTCTGAGATGTCCGTCCTTTTGCAATGAACATGTGTTTCTCAGTCCAGGGCTATAGAGCAGTATTGATGGGGTGAGCTGCAGTGTAAATCAGGAGGAGATTGGTCTTTCGTGCCTAATACTAGCCCTCCCTGAAAATGCCCTTAGTGCTGTTGTGAGTGTCCTAAACAGAGACGTGACCCTGGTGGTGTCCAGCGGTTCCACCAGCTGTGAGGTGCCCATCATTGTATGGGGGAACCTGTAATTCCTCCAGCTGCAGGGATGCATGCTTACCTGAAAGACTGCCTGAGGGAAGATGTTACTGGGCTCACTATACACTCTCTGCACTGCTTTGCTGGTGATGGCAGTAGATGAGAAATCACAGTATAAGACTGCTTCTTTTTCAGCCAGAGTAATCAGATGGTGGCATTGCAGTCTCAGGTCACATGAACATGTTGTCAGCAAAGACGTTTTGTTAGTGCTGTGCAACAGCCTCTTCACCTGATAGTCAGAGTGTCTCAAGTGTCAGCTGTAAGACATGTGCAGCTGGAAAACAATACAAAGGGGACTTTGTAGCCAGGTGTTTCTATAGTCTATCACCACCACTTCATCTGCTTTTGCAGACATGGTATCTGGATACTTTTCGTGACAACTTTTTAAGCAGGTATTCCTAAGAAAGTGAGATATCTGCACTGAGATCTCACTTGATAATCAAGACATAGATGAAGACTCTTGCATAATAGCAAGAGCTGTCCTAAGAAAGTGGTGTGTTAATAACCTCTCAGGGCAAGAGAGTGATGGATCATATGTAGAGAAGTTCAGGAAAAGTAATGTTGTATTTGGAAAGATGGATTACATAAGTGAATAAGCAAAACAAGTCACAGAGTCCATGGCAACACAAGTGTGGGCTGGAATAGCATGTTTAATCCCACCAAGGAAAGTTGTGATAGCAAATGAGAAAAACAAAATTATATGATATACATTAGCAAACTAATGTAATGAAACTTTGAAGAAGATGAGAACTACTCCACAGGGGCAATAGTTGAGGGACTAGTAATTAGTTTAGTGTCTAGCATGGGCACATTCAGCTGGAACTGCAATATGATTTAATAGTCATCTGTGCTGCTTTTTGGTCCATCCCTGTGTTATTCTATACAGTTCATACAGGTAGCTCTCCTTACATAAAATGTATAAACCTTTTTGGAGTCCCTGCTTGGCTTTGTCTGCACTTCTAAATTGAAAGCTATGCCCTCTAAGAAAGTGAGGAGTCATCCTCAACATAATGTATTAATAAGTCAAGACCAGTAAACCAGAAAATCCTTCTGTAATTTAGTCTACATTGGTGTCATGAAGTTAATTTAAAAACAACAGTGATTAATGTTTGATGTGGAATTTAGCCAAGATGTGTAGGAAACAGTGAAGAAATGGATATAGTTAAAAGTAACAAAGAATGCAGAAACAAGGGTTCCCAACTTACCTCCCTTAACGTCTTGTCCTCTGCTGGAAGCATGTGCTAGCATTATAGGCAGCAGAACAAGATCTCACGTTATGCAAATGGGGGGTTTTCTGATGCTTTCAGACAAAGTTACTACAAGTCTCACTTATTTTGTGTCTTATTAAAGGGCAGCAGTGTCATAACTGTAATAATATGGATCTACAAATTTATTTCGAATCATTATGAGAACTTCTAAGTTTCAACCCCATCATGTAGATAAATCTGCGTTTCATTTTAAATCAGAGTGCCTGCTTTTGAGCTTCCAGTCCTAATTAGATGACCTAACCTGCTCATAGCACACTGTTCTCAGCACACCACAGCTGCTACATTTTATTTCTTCCAGTAGACAACAAACTGCCAGAGCTGTAGAAAAAATAAGTCCCATTTCCAAGAGCTTCTTAGGAACCATAAGAGCTTCTGCACAACTGTAAAACAGCATATCTTTCATAAAAGTCTAAATAAAAGCTTATCAACCTGTGTGACCAGAGGACCAGAGGAAGGCAGTCTGATAAAAGCAGTATGCAGAGTAAGGGGGTGCACTCAGATCATGTTTATATCATACTCAGTTATAAGCTGTGGTAGAATTGAGGCCTGAAACTCATTATTCAGCACTGGATCATAGGTAAAAGGTCTCCATTTAATGATCAATTAACTCTTTATAGCCAGCTGAAGGCCACTGTTTTCAGATTGGCTATGACACCTAAAATATATTTTTGCCAAGGTTTCCTAGGTACATTAGATTACTTGGATAAAGGGTGTCCATTTTGTGGTGTGACAACAGCCCAGTACTTGGCTTCATACTCTCTTGAGCTTCTGCTCTTAGCCTGGCATGGGTGCTGGAGGAAGCATCCAGCTGTGCATTTTGTGAGATTCCAGCTTTCTCACGCTCTTCTACACATTATGATAACAGAAATGGTTGTTATGCCGATTATTATTCCCCAAAGAAGAAAACCTTCCCTATTTTACATTAGCACTTTAGAACAGTGGCAATATCCATCACCACAGGCTCTTCATCAATCTCTTGAGAGCGAACACTTTTAAAAACATACTTTTACATATACTTAACAGAATTTCTATTTCATGAGCACACTGCTATGTTACATAGGCTTCACTTTCCCTTTTTATAGCTCCAAATGAAACCCTTGAAACACTTCAGCCGTTATCAGAAAAACAGCAGTTTTTGTAGTGACGTAAGGAATCTGTGGGAGTGAAGGAAGGCAGACATAACCTATATAATATTCCTTATAAATCTAGAGATCATTCGTCTTGTATTCAGCAATAAGGTCTTTTTCCTCAAGGTCCCAAAAATACGTAACTCTGCTTCTTGATCTAAGTAAACCTCAGGAAACAATATTCTGTAGCTGAGTTTATAACACGTCAAACTTGCAAAACGTGCAGGTTATTCCATAGTGTCTTCTACTCGGCACTTGTTTTTACAATGAGAAGTATTTGAGAAGTTTGATGTAAAGTGAAGAGGTGGCAGATAAAACGGATTCAGACACTGCTGCAAAAGGTCACAATGAAAAGATGGAAAGAAAGCTTAACCACTCTGATTTATTAGCAGACAGAACTCAAAGCAGCTACAAAACCATACAGCACCACAAAACCTACTGTTAAAATGAAAAGAATGTTAGAGTTGTGTCAGCCCTGTGACAGCTGCATTATCAATAACAATGAGTGTTTTCCTAAAGAAGAAAGGTAAACCCTGAATAGGTAAGAAACAACTTACAGGTTGTTTTAAATTAGTTCTTCTATCTACTTTTTAATGAAAGCTTTGTGCATTGTTTTATGTCAGGAAGAGTCACTGAATGAACCTCACTGAATTTATCGAAACAGTCAAGTACCTTTATGACCCTAACCAGCACAGTCTAGTTTGCTAGAGAAGTTAACGTACTTGAAAAATACTGACTTCTTGTCAAACCCCTCACTTTTGAGAGTTTGAGGGGAATAATATGTGCAAACCTAGAAATAAAAACCAGTAAAAGGTCATGTGATAGACCAAGTGAAAAGCTAGAATATTTCACTTTATCCCCGGGACATGGATATAGATGTGGAAGCTGAGCAGCATACTCAAAAATCAACTACAAAGAAGAATAAAATGAGGAAGCATTGCCAAGCACAAATGTCTACAATAAGGTCTTAGCCAGACACAAGCTGTCCAGCTCCCAAATGATTTGATTAATGAGCATTCTGAAAATAACAGCTTTTGAGCGACAGTTCTTAAAATTTGTTAGTGTCTTAAGCTTTTACAAAATATGCAAGTACCCCAGATTTAATTTGCAGACTGGCAGCGGCTTAATAGTGCTCAATTTCTTCACAGGAAAGTCCACATTGTGCATCTCAGATATCCACATTTTGCATCTCAGCATTTGTGCTTGTGTACCTTCCATACTCTATTGTTAATGGATTTTGACAATCTGTATGTGAATGAGTAATGCCGTATGTGCCTAAACATGGCTGAATTTGTCAAATTGTTTGTCAGGTGGTCCCAGCACGATCAGCACAGATACTTTTTTTTGTGACATGAATGAAAAACATCTGGGTTCTGACTCAAAGCAGCTAATTGTTCCAAAAGTGGAAGATAAGTTAGAGTAAAAAAAGGTTTAATAAGATGCAGAGGGTAAAACAGAGTAATGTTTTTGATGATACTTAAATAAAATGCCTTTCATAGTCCAAAAACATTCCAGCAATTTGCTATAAGGCTTTTCTGTGTGTTCTGTTTATCTGACAGATTCTCAGGTAGGGGTTTGTTTGTGTTATGAGATTTTTAACTAAGTCAAGAAGTTGGATTTTTTGTTGCTGTTTGCTTGCTTGCTTGCTTGCTTGTTTGAAATCTCAAAAATTCTCATGAGTTAAGGAAATTATACTGTCCAGTCAGCCTTGATTAGAAAGCTCTTTAGGAGGGGACATGCTATGAAAATTAATTTTGTTAGGTCCTAACAGGAGGGAGACATTCTTATCTATGTCAAAATCAAAGTTACATTTCTATAAATGTCTGGAGATGTTGATATGAGTTCAGAAAGTCTATTGCTGCAATTCTGCAATGAATAAGGCAGTTGCCTTTATTGTGGGGCAGACTTTGTAAAATGTCTCTAATTCTTTGGAAAGCTTTGGGCCAGGCAGTAGCGGACACACTCATTCTGTGTTTGTGTGGGTTAGTGTAGCTCAAGATTATCTGTTTATTAAATTGTTCCATCATACAAAGAACCCAAGTAGACTGTGTTAGCAAACTGATGGCTGAACAGCCAAGAGTCTGGTTATGTCTCGCCTGAGCATTTCCTGTTCTTGAGCATCCTGGATGTTCGCACTTCTGCCTCCTTTTCCTTATTAGCTTATCATTTCTGGGAGCACATGAGAACTGTGTCATCCTCCAGCAGAAAAAGGCCATTAGGATGCCAACTTATAGTCCTCTGGCATCAGTGTAGTTTGCCTTTCCTGCAACTCCTGGCATGTTACGTTAGAAAGAAAGGGGAGGAAAGACTCATTGCACTGCACTGGGTTGAAAACAAAACTGTTGAATGCTTGATCCAAAGCTGCTCAGAGTCAAGGGCATTTTTTGACAAGGCTGGGCCTTACCTGGAGTCCTACTGAGCTGGAACACGAGTTCAGTGAAGACTTCTGTACATGGCAAGTGCCTGAAGTTTGGTCACCAGTTGAGCTCAGATCACTGCTGGGAAGACACTGCATGGGCAGGATGAAGCACAGCTGGTTTTACTTACCTGAATGGGGAACAAGTCCTGAGCATTTGGAGAAGCTGCTTTAAAAATATCTGCCACTGGCCTGCGTCAGGTGTTGATTTCCTGTTTGTGAATCACCACTGAGCTGCTCAAAGAACTTCTGTCTTTCACATTATTCCTATATATTGTTTAAAATCTGACACATTGTTCAGAGAGCACTGGAAACAGCCAAATACTCCTGTGTGCATTTTGTTTCCTCTCCTGCCTTCAGGATAAATTTTAACATTGTTCTTGGTGAATACGGATGACAACCTGTGAAGTTCAGTCACTTCAACAGAATAGCGCCAATTGCTCAGACTATTTAGTTTTTGAATCGTTGTGCACACTTACTAAACTTGGGCTTTCCTTATTGGGCCAATCTGGTGCCTACATTTTTCTGAAGATAAAAGCCAGGGCGCCACAGCTCTGAACCAGGTGAATTGTTTGTATAGTGTGATCCTCAAACAGATAACACAACAAAAACATCCAGCCCACACTTGTATTGTGTAATTGAAATACAATATTCATAGCTCTGGCAAAGAATTATGATATTCCTTTAGCTATAATTTCAAATGCACAAGGAATAAAGAAATAGAATCACTGAAGAGGCATATCTCTGGAAGAACCAGCCAGCAATATATATATATGCATCACCATCCTTCTTGCTCTTGAGATGCAGTTAATACAAAATACAGAAAGCCTGAAGGAAGTAGAAAGGCTATTGAACAACAACAAAAAATCATCAGTGAGTGAAAATTCACATAACCATTCTTGACAGCTGCAATTACCTTTGGCCTGAAGCTAGTCATGAGCCTGGCAGATACCAGCTGGACAAAATGTGCCCGGAGACATGCAGAGCAGCGAAACAGAAGTGCTCCGGAGCACCTCTGAAGTGTGTCTGACAGCCCTGCTCTTCTGTGCTTGCTCAGCGAGGAACATCCGTGGTGACTTCCTGCACCATCTTCCATGGGCAAGTAGGGCAGCCTGAGTGGGCCATGTAAAGCATTTGAAAAAGGTAACTGATACCTGACATGAACATACCAGGCTCCTAGATGGGGCTGAGCTGGCTGCAGACTCTTCAATGATTTTTTGCTTCAGCCCTTTCCCAGCATGGTAGAAGTCTTTATTTATTTAAATTTTAATAAATAAAGGTATTCATGACTGTGGTGAGCAAGATGGGCATATACTGGGGAAATTCTGATTATTCTCCCAATTCTCTATCACGGAACTTTGTATGGGCATAATGAGCCAAATTATTTTGCCTTTACAGAAGCTTCTCTGTAATTATGTATTTGATATCTGTGGTAGTAAACAAGCACAGTGCTATGTGGAATTTTGACTTTGACAGCCAACGTGAGCGGGATTGTCTGCATTTCTGTGGCTGTTACATGTTGTTTGCATTTCTGTAGCTCTTACAGAAGCTTAACTCTCCTACCTCATCTTCTATAAAGCACCCTTTAAGAGCCACTTGCAGGACAAATATATCAATGATTATAAAGGCCATGATTAGTTCTGGGTAGAGACTAAACCTGATACATTTGAGAATTTGTTTTGTGGGGAGTTAGACTGATTTGAATTTGTTGGATTTAACAAGTCCTATCAAACAACCTAAAAAAAAAAAAAAACAGTTTACTATTCCTGTGTTCTGTGTTAGTATCTATTTATAGAGCAATCTCCGTGCTGTCTGTGTCTTCTAAACTGTGGAAGTCTTCTAAACTAGCAAATAAAACAACAGCCAACAAATAAATCTTTTCCTGCAAATAATTTAGGTTCCATTGTATGAAGCAAGTTGCTTTCCACATGTCTTCAACTGCTGGCACTTCTGCAGGTCTTACAGAGATCTCTAAAAGTCTCAATGATATTGAAATGTAGTTATCTGTATAAATGCCTATATGCATCTGGGATGATGTCTGAATTCAGCTTTACCTTAGAATTCAACTTTACCATAAGCAAATGTTTTATTGCAGCCAATGACTAAATTTTGCCTTCACTCTCAGCAATATCTGCTTTTTGCAAACCAAAATACATACATGCATATATACATTGTGCATTACAAAACAAATTTGGGCTTCATCCAAGACAGTTAATGAGAAATGGAAAATTAAGAAAACTTCAGAACTGAGATTAAAAGGAATCAAGCCTTCACAGTGATGAAAAAAAAAGTAGCAGGAAAAAAAAAAAAGGAGGTTGTAAAGAAATGTAGGCAAGAACAAACCTGAAAACAAGAAAAGAACCCCTGAAGAAATTTCCAGCTCTGAGAGACTTGTGCTGTGGCTGCAGACTTTTAAGTGACAGACAGACAAAGGAAGCACAGAAGCCAGGATGTACATTGTCTTACATTATTTAGGCATATAGAAATGTACTCTTTTCACAGCCGCTAAAGAAATAACACCTGTTTTGTTAGAAGATCAGTGACTTATTTGCATTCACAGTAATTTCTCTTAGAAACAGCCCAGTGCTATTTTATTACAGATTTGGAGAGGGAGAGAATAGGGTATTTACTAAATTTGAGAGAGATGGTGAGTCTTAGGTCTCCTACTGGTTTTCTCCCAACCTACTCTAATTCCTTACAGACTTTAGACTTTTTGCATTTCTTACAGCATTATTTCATAATGAGTTCATGTGAATTTCTTTATGTCTCTGAAGAACAAATTATTTCCCCAGTACTCGCATGACTTTTCACACAGGTGAATGAAGGATTTAGAATGGGACTGGGCCTGTGCCATTACAGTTCCATGCTACTGCAGCACAACCTCCTTTAGCACTCCCTGCAGCCTGAGTTTTTGAGCTGAGGAGATCCTGTATTTAAATCTCTCCTTAGATATATTCTTCTATATATTCTTCTGTGGCTGACGTTGATAACTCAGTCTGACATTGTATTTATGGGTGTTCTTTATGGGTGTTCTCATATACTTCAGTGTTTCTTTACGTGCTTTTTTCTTGTTTTTCTCGTTGTTGTTAACAACTTTGCTCCCAGTCTTGTGACTTCACTTCTGCAGGGGGCCCAGCTTGCACTCTATTTCATGTTTAATGCTTAAAATGTGAAATATCCCTTTCTTATCACAGAAAGAAGATAGAGGGTGTTTAAGTGCAAGCCTGCTTGGAATAATTTTTTGGACTAAAGTTGTCTTCTTTCCATTTGTCTGCAGGTCTCTCATGATTTTGCCATCAATTTCAATGAAGACAACCCTGAATGTGCAGGTAATACCAACTTCAGGACAGACTGATTACTATAATTTATCTATATGCGGAATGTGGTTGTAGTTCTTATAGTATCCCCTGAGTATTGTTTAAAATGTGTTTTTTTCCTAAGAAAAGAGACAAGAGTTTCAAAACCAGACAGATGCCAAGCTGTCACTCACAGCTTTAGAAACCTTAGAAAGTGCCACACATTTATTTTCTGAAAAACAGTTCCCTTTAAAAGTATGTTACATTGGCTGTGTAATACTTGCACTTTCTCAAATTACTAGGCACTTCTGAAAATGAAGCCATCTTCTTTTAGATTTGTTTCAGGCTTTAATAGTGGTTTGGCTACAGCAACATCATAGGTTTTGTAGCTAAGGAAAGTAGGACATGCAAGCACTATGAAAGACACTCTCTGCTCTTTTCAGAGCCAGTTCTTTAGCAAGACCTAAATCAACAGTAGCCCAGTAGCCTGCTGCAAGTCTGCCCAGCACTGGCCAGAAACAGAGACTCAGGGCAGCAGCTGAGGACAGTTGTGGTAGGAGGGACCACACTTTCGTTGCAGCAAATGCCGTGATGCCACGAGCTTGTCTCAACACTGCGTGATGTATTGATGTGTTCTAGTGACAGTCACTAGTTCTCAGTTGTCAGAGGATAGATTTGCTTAGCAGATTTGTCTTAGGTCTTCTGTGTTTAAGTGAGGGCCTCCAATGACTGATGCTTACTTTCTAGAATCTCCTGCCAAAATTCACCATGTGTTGTAAAAGATGAGATCAGGACAATAATCTCTAAGTAGTTTGCCAAGTAATCCCCAACTAATACATCTGAGAGTGTTGGTCAGATGATGGTTGCTGTCTAAACTCCACAGGTTGTTGTTATTCCTCTTCATCCTTCTGCTGCCATCTATACATAGAAACAGGTGATTCAAAATGCTCTTCTTGTTCAAACTTCCTAGTTGCTCCTCTCAGACCTTTTCAGATTTATCAGCAGCCCTTAATTCAGACATGGTCAGGATGTGAGCTAAGATGCTGGGAAATTAAGTGAATAAATAAGAAAGGACAAGTAATTCAAGAAGAAGTGTCATTAAAAGAATTCAGATTTCATGCATTCTAAATGCAAGACCTCTGTTTTTGGCACTCTGGGTATTCCTGCTTTGTTGATGCATTGGGATTGTCATTCTGCCACAGTCTCTGGATGTCCATCAAATACTTGAACTGTAATTGGCTGTAAGACCTACATTTTTAGTGTTTTTATGCGGTTTAAATATTGCTTTCAAGGAATTAAAAATGTTCAAGTTAGATATATCCATCTGGACGTGTTGTAATGTGTGAACCAGCTTGGAGTTGTGGCTTTAGTTAAACTGGCACTGCAGGGTTGAGGTGGGTAAGCAGAACAGACCTCTGAATTTTGTCTCGACCAGGAAAACAAATCATGTTTTGAAATGTGTTGGCTTCCCTGATTCTGAGCATAGAGAGGTGGCCTTCTCACAGGCCTGTTTAAGACGTCCCAGTTAACAGAGATCATCAGAAGTCAGATGATAACATATTTATGATATAGTGCTTGAATATAGCTTTGTTTCCCAGTCTGAACAAACTCCTGGAACTCGATGGGACATTTTGATACTCTAGGAAATCTAGATTGTATTCTCTTGCATAAGTGAGGAAAAAAACCTTCTCAGTTTAGTCCCCCTTTTTCCTCAGTCTTTCAAGTTGAAGGTTCATTCTTTTATCACCCTGAAATTGATGTATAGTGATCGATAATGATTGGGTGGTATGTGAAAATGCTGTCACATCTATATATGTTTCATGAACTTTGTCTTAGCTGATGTCAATGTTAATAATTGTTACACACTTAAGCTTAATTAATTCTTTACATAAGACTCAGTTATCTGATACATTAAACCATGACCTGTGAGGAGTTTTGGGGTTAAAAAGTGACAGAAAGATGGTGGCAACATGTTGGAAGGCCAGTGAAGACATTTTACAGCATCCTTACGCACATCTAAAAGATAATGAAAATCCTTTGTCCTAGATTCCTAAATGATACCTTTTAAAATAATATCCAGTTGGATGAAGGCAATAAAAGGAGACAGACCAGAAAACATGTTGTTTAATCATCTCTTGCAGCTTGCTCATCACTTGTCTGTCATGGATGCTTGATTAGTTCCTATAGCCAATTGTTTTGTGATGTGTCTCTGACCTTTCTTAGATGTTCTCACTAAATTAGAGGGCACAGAGTGCAGTAACACCAAGACACACTGTGAAGAGAGGTTGCTTTTGGGGGCAAGAATGGAGGAGTTAGAAACTGCACTATTTTTCAATACTATTTTTCCTAGGAATATTTTTCATACTTGCCAAATAACATGGGTAAATTGCTGAGGAGCATCCTAGTCTGACCCGAGAAAGAGACTTTGGGCCCAATATAGAAACTATGCCTGATTTGCTTTTGAGGAATGAAATCCCTGTCTTTGTGGAAGTAGTGAGCTGGACCTGAGGCCTAAAGTTAAGCCTAAACTTAAGCCAGACTTTTTATGGAAGAAAGTAAGTGAAAGTAAAGTCTGAGGAAGAAAGTAAGTGAAAACCTCTAATCTGAATGAAGCCTTTTACACATGCATCTTTATGCATACAAATATACACGTGTACACAGCTATTAAAATGGATTGCAATAAAAAAAAAAACTGTAGTTGAATTGTGAAGAAAGGTCCATGTTAGCTTATGTAAAACAATAGGGTGCAAGAAAAGAAAGTTGCCAAGTAAGCAGCTCACATGTCTTCCTTGATAAGGCTACATAAGGAGAGTCAATATTTCTAAAAGATATTAACCAAATTTTGCGTACAGAAATGTATGTTTCTAGAACATGCTCTTTACCAAGTTGAAAACAACTCTCTGACACAAACCATGCTAAATCTGTGCAGAATGAGGGCAATAAGACTTATGGAGATAAGTCTGGATATTATTTTAATGGACAGGACAAAAAACAGTGCATCTTTCCATCATCTTAGTGAAGATTTATGAGGCTTTTATGCAAGATCAGTAAGTACATGTAATGAGGTCCTTAGCAGATTTAAAATGGAGAGCTAACAAAGGGCCAGTTTTCCAATATGTAATTTAGTCACTAGAATTACCAAGGGAAATTTTGTAACATTACAGTTTAGCCAATCATAGGTATAACTGGAGAGTGCTCTTTTGTCAGTGCTTCAATGCAAAATATGTTTATAACCATCTACAGAGAGAGAAGACTCTGTTCTCCAGCATCTCAACCTAGGAGGTTCAGGTGTGTGTTTGTAAAGTAATTACAGCTCTCTGATATATTAGTAATGGCTCTGCATCCATATATCCTGTAAACGTAATTGAATAAAAGCTTATGAGTAAGCAAGTCTCAGTGAAGACTGAGGAAACTCCATGAAAATTGAGACTACCTTAGGATCATACTGAAATCATTTAATTCTTCAGCATCCCTTACAAAGCTCTTCAGTCTGTCATGTTTTTTTCCAACTTTAGACCTCTTATCCTTTTGGTAAGCAGGGAGTTCTGCATGTGGAAGTTAATGTGCATCACTTCAAGAAATCCTTCTTCTCAAAAATTGAAAACACCAATTCCCAGTCTGTGATCTGTCAAGTATGTCAACAGAATTCTGTTCTCCCTGGTCTGGCTATATCTCTTGAAATGAAAAAGCAAAAAATAACTACTACTTCACCAAAAGTTCTTGACTGAAGTTCTTTTTTTCTTTTTTTCCTTTTTTTTTTTTGGTAGACTGCAAACATCATTCTGTTTACTCCTAGATTTCACAGTTTTTGGTCATGGTCAAGTTCAACCATTAATCAATTATGCAAAATCAACATGAAAAATTATTTTTAGCACACTGGAGAATAAGGTATTTGAAAAGATAATTGAATTCCTTAACAGCTCTAGGTTGTATATACAAAGAATGAATTTGTTTTTAACTATCATGATAAACAAAACTAAATATTTGTCTGAAGAGAAGGGCAGACACATGTCAGCATTTCTGATGTGTGTCTGTTCTTTTAGCATGAATGGTGATCAGCTGAGGGATCACTTACACCTTGAACTGAGAAGAATGAAATCTATTACATTGCAAGATGATACCTGGAAAATACGCATTAAAAGCTGCTGGGAAGGAGAAGCATGTTATGCTGAGTTATATATTGCAAGTTAGGTTCAAGGCATCCAGAAACAGCTTCTCTGCTGTCTAAAGTTGTTAATTCTTGCTAATTAAGTGGCATTTCAAATTCATTCATTAAAAACCTAACTTTTATTTACACTTTAAAAAAGCTGGATATTGGTGAGGTACTGCACACTAATTTGCCTCTTGTGGCTCTTCGTACCAGGAATCCAAGGAGTTGTGGAGGCTTATCAGAGCTGCCTTCCAAAGCTGCAGCTGTATGGGCCAACCAACATCGCTCCCATCATCCAGAAGGTGGCAAAATCAGCATCGGAGGAGACCAACACCAAGGAAGCCTCGGTATGAGTACTATGCTGTGTTTGCTATTTTTTTCCTGGATGATGGATCTTTTCTAGACAACCACAACAGCACTTTTTAAATTGTGCAAGACATGTCTTTACAGTTTTCATTAACTGCCTTCACAGAAGACAACTTGAGTCAGCTGGAGCAGTGTATCCAACCTTTATGGCATCAATAGTTACCAGTTTGAAACTCACCTCCTGCTGTTCTGTTTCTTGCTTTTAGAGCTTTATTACTATAAAACACCTCATTCTTCACTTCACAAACATAAATAGCAGCACTAATGTACAAAAATGTAGGGGTTAAGCCCTAAAAGTGTTGATCATACCAGGAGATGTGTTTCTCTGGGCTGCCCGGTACAAGAGGGATGTGGAGCTTCTAGAGAGGGTCCAGCGTGGAGCAACGAAGATGATTAAGGGACTGGAACATCTATCTTATGAGGAAAAACTAGGCGAGCTGGGCCTATCTAGCCTAGAGAAGAGAAGACTGAGAGGGGATCTGATCAATATGTATAAGTACCTGAGGGGTGAATGTAGGGAGATTGGGGCCAGACTGTTCTCTGTGGTGGTCAGTGACAGGACAAGGGGTAGTGGGTGCAAGTTGAAACACAGGAAGTTCCATCTCCATGTGAGGAAGAACTTCTGTACTGTGAGGGTGCCAGAGCCCTGGAAGAGGCTGCCCAGAGCGGTGGTGAAGTCTCCTTCTCTGGAGATCTTCCAGACTCACCTGGATGCCACCCTGTGCCCCGTGCTGGAGCAGGGGGGTTGGGACTACATGATCTTTAGAGGTCCCTTCCAACCTCAACCATTCTGTGATTCTGCCCAGTTTCAAATATCTTGCAGAGGCTGTGCTAAAATGCTTTTTGTTTGCCTAGGGCTTTACTCCAGCCCTTCCTTTGAAAACTGTAGTGATAATGTTGTCAATTTGCTCATACTGACATGCAATATTACATACTTTTTAGAAGTCAAGAAACAAGTCTGCAAGTCTACATCTGATATTTGGGCTAAAATCCATTGAGGCTACTTCCATATTTGGGCTAAAAAAAATAAGCATAGGTCATGCTTTAAATATGTGTTATTGAAATACATTAAGCTTATTTTCCTTCAACCTTCCAGACAGAATGAAAGAGAGGATGAGAAAACAGGAGGGGGCATGTGAGCCATTGGGTTCAAAGCATCTATAAATACAGAAGTGATGTGGGAGTCAGGGGTGTAAGAAGTCCTTGGGTACCTCAGTAGGAAATATGACTGTGTCTAGGAATAGAATAGATCTGTACACTCGCATGCTACAGATCACCAGGCCTGGAGCTTTCCTGAAGCTTTCTTCATGTGGTGGGCTGTATTTGAAGTCATGTTACAGCAGTAGTTCCCAAACTTTTCTGTTCATGACTTTGGGATTGTGTTTATCATTTCAGTGTCACTTCCATGACCTTGAATAGTATGTAGAGTCCTGATTCCAGAATAGGGAATTACTCTGCTTGAGTCTCCATACCCACTTAATCTTAAGGTGTTCCCAGTACTGTCGCTGAACAAATATGTCACATTGAGTAAGTTACTTCATGCTCCTTAACCTAAACTTCCCCACTCTGTGTGTTTTTGAAAAATAATTTATGGCACTACTCTTCAAGATAAAATTGCCTCTGTGCTTGTTTGTTTTGCTTATGACAAAAGGCAATGAATAAAACCATGTGTGAGTTGTTATAGCTGAATACATGCAGACTCTAGTGATGTTTTGCATGTTGGTATTGCTTAGACACAGTGACCAAATTCTAAGACTTATATTTTATTAACATGCATTTGTTAAATGACTACCAGCTGCCCAAAAATTCATAAAGAACCCAAGTAAGAAATGCTCTTCCCCGTTACCAAATGAAGAGTTTATACAGACCATTTGATCCCAGTCCAGTGGACCTGGGAGTTTGGGGAATGCAATGGCAAGCACACAAAATTTCTTGCTCTCCTTTAAGCAAGAATGAGGAAAACCCTCTTCAGGGTTCAGTGTGAAGTGTCTGAAAAATGGATATAGTCTCCCCTGTGCACAGACACACATGCCCTTCACGTCCTCAGAGACCCTATTACTGTGCGGAGTGCAATAGACCTGCCCTGGTGTTGTGCTTCTCCCACAGGCACCCATGGGTCAGCCAGGAGTTTGCAGAGGGCTGCACCGATCCCGCTTGCCTGTTAGCAGGGCTCCCCTGCAGAGCGTTGCCCTGACAGGTCTCCTACAGGCTTGAAATGCTTCAATACCCCATTCCTCTCTGCCTCCCACTCGTTCCCAAGGAAAAAAATGTCCTCAGAAACTGTCAGCAGAATGGTTGTGTAGCAGATGGGAAATTGACTGGTGAGGAGCTCAGAACTGTTCCAGACTTCCCAGACAAAGTCCTGACTCTCCCTTTCCTTGCATGTAGGAACCTCCTTTCCTGCACTATGCATTCCTTGGCGCTCTCAGCTCCTGGAAATGACCTGAACTGGAGCTAAAACCCAACAGAGGATAAATTAGTAGCTGAGGGTGTTTGCCTGTGAAATGCACTTAACTTTTGAAACACTGTCTTCTATTTTAAAAAACTCACGGGTGGCAATCACCAGAAACACTTCTATACGCACAACGAGCAAGCAGCTTTGGAAGATTAACTAATGGCCTGAATGTTTTTTTCATTTCTTGTCCAACAACTCCAGCAATATTTCATCTTGCTGATTCTGACGGACGGCGTCATCACAGACATGGCTGACACCAGAGAGGCCATCGTCCATGCCTCTCACCTCCCCATGTCAGTCATCATCGTCGGGGTGGGGAACGCCGATTTTAGCGACATGCAGATGTTGGATGGTGATGATGGGATCCTGAGGTCTCCCAAGGGCGAGCCTGTGCTTCGAGACATCGTCCAGTTTGTGCCATTTAGGAACTTCAAGCACGTAAGCTGACCTTGCCTCCCATCCCACACAGGGCTGGGGGGGGGCCCTGAGGCTGGGCCTGACTTTGGATGGGAATAAATACTGAATAAACCTATGGCATTATGATCTCAGGAAGCGGGGGGAAACAAATAAAGACTGAAACGTGCTCCATTAGCGAACTGAGGAGGGTGGGAAAGGAAGAGATGGACTATAATCCTAGTGCTTCTTGTGCTGACATGTTTTACCTCATAATACGAACACTGTATTGCTCTACTTTCTCCCTTATTTTGGTTTTCCTTCCTGGAAAATATCCAAGATATCCCTTCCTGGGATATCTTTCCTAGTCTTTCTTCCATTCTTTTTGCATGTCGTCTGTAGTAGAGTCAGTGCATCCTGCCCTCCATTCCCTCACATGTGCACTGTCCCTTCATTTCCAGAGAGAGCTGAACTTGACGTGAATTTGCACTCACAGCGATCCCTGAGAAACTGTTTCCGTATTGAAGTTCAGCCCCCTGAGCCCTCCCAGGCAGAACTACCCACCTGGAGCACAAACCCTGTCCCAGACTTGGTGCAAGAACACACCCAAGAAACTGGTGTTAGTAAGAGCTTGCCTCTGCCCGAGGCCAGCAAGGTGCAGGAGCTCTGGCAGAGGGGAAATGACAGACCCAGCACTAACTCTCTTGCCAAAGCTGAAATAATCCCTTGGCCATGTCCACTTGCTTCCTCAGTCACCACCTCTCTATTGCAGCATCTGTCCCCAGGGACTTTCTCAGCCGCTAGGTGGAGACAGTAATATCTCACCCAAGGAGCTTTTCCCCACACAAACTGGTTTTACAGGGCCATTTTCCTCCACAGGGAGACATGGAATGACTGTTGGGTTCCTCTATGGTGCTGATGGCTTCCCTTTCCCTCCATTTTTCTTGCTTTCTCTTCCCACCTTTCCCTGATTCCTTCTGTTACGTTTAAATAATTCTGCTCTGCTTAACTCTTTTTTTTTAATGCATGATGGTGTCTATGAAGGATTTCCTCAGTGTTTGATTTGAAAAGTTCTTTACCCCGGTGTTTCTGACTTTCACGCTCCTCTTGATTTTACCCTTTCCAAACTGCATCTGTTCTTCGGTGATCCTTAGACCTTGATTTGTCCAATAAAAGTTTCCAACTCTGGGTGAGGGGGCCTCCATAGGAGTTTGCATTTCATTATTTTTTCAAGCTTTTCTTGTTTGTTTGTTTTTGCTCCTTCCAAAATACTTTCTCTTTTCTCTCCCCAAAATACAATTTTGCCATATATATCTTTGAGCTACACATCCATCTTTCTTTTGCAAACTCTTCTGAGGAGTAAGAGAAACAGACTTGTTCCTCTTTTCCTCTTTCTACCTTTATGTGAAGGATGGATCCTCATATGATGTAAAACTCACCGTGTGCCACTGGCTCATTGGAACCATGTCAAATGGCTGCAGATCTGCCCCTGGACTGCAGATACCTACATTTATATGTCAGCGGTGCCACTCAATGAGCTATTAAGTGTCTGCTGTAACGAAGAATGAGCATGACCTGCTCCTGGCTTGCGGGTCCCCTTCGACAGATAATCAGTGTGCAGTGCTGCACTGTACGCTATTGTAAATGTGTTGAGAAGCAGGTTATTTATGGGATGGTGCTGGACCTACTTTCAATTAGCTGAAAATATGTTGCTGCAAGGAACTGGCAAAGCCAGCTGCATTTGTTATTTTTAGTTTCACTTTGTGACTTCTTAGCAAAGTTGAAACCATCCTTGATTAAACAGCTTAACGCTGACAGTGGCAGTTCTGTCTGGGTGCTGAATATATTGGGCCTCTAGTGTTAACTTGTGAGTGATTCTAAGTGCGATTTTAATTGCTGGCCCTGGTCAAATGACAAGTAGATACTATTTTTAGCTGTTTAGATTAATTTCTCCAGTACTAGGAAAGGATAGCAATCTTATAAAGTTAGTGCTTTTGTTAAATAGAGATATTTTTCTCCCTCTTTCTCTCAGTAGCAGAGATAATATAACTACAGGGATGAGTAATGTATTTGCTGCATCACAAAAGCCTATATATCTTATACTGCTTGATATTTAGTCTGTTTATTGAGATATTTCAGCATTTCAACAAATGCCAGCGTAATGGATGAATACCCATAACAACAGCTACTTCTGGTTGAATTTTTTTATTGTGTAAGTATCCCACATAATATCTCTCTGAGCAAACTGACATTCACAGCTGTCTTGCTTACTTATCCTCAGCACAAGCAAAAGGTTATGCCTTTTGGGTCAAGTAGAGAAATAAATTTTTTGGTAGAAATGAGTGCAAAGTTTTGATTTTAAATTTTCTTTTCCCACAGAAAAATGCAGACTTAAAACTTTTTTTTTTTTTGGTCAGGTTGGTTCTGCTCGTGCAGGAGAATTATCACAAATCAATATATTGCACTTGACAATTTTAATTAAAGATATGGTCACTTAAAAAGACACATCCCATTTGTCATTGTGCAGTGTGTTTGGTTTTGTTACTTAGGATGTTCAAGTATTGAGAAGAAAACAATTTTGAAAGACTTCAATAAAAGGATTAAATATCAAGTGGTATAAGATTTAGAGGCTTTTTTGATAAATCAAATATTTATTTATGCCTAAATCTATTACTACCAGAAAGAGGGAAGAAAATGCTTTGGGGAGGTGTCTATTCTTATTTTTTATTTTGCTGGAACAAAAGAGCAAAATTCATTTGGAGTCAACCCAAACAATATCTTTTTTTTTATTACTTCAATTCTCAGCTCAGCCTGCAAATCAAAATCTCATATCTATCCAAAGAGATGGAAAAAATATTTCCAAATGCTGTCCCTGTGAGTTGATGAGTCTAACTGTAGAAAAGGTTCTGATCCAGCAAGGCACCTAACTCATTTTACTTAGTTACAGTTATACCTAAATTTTTGTACCCCCTCAATAAGGCAGGCTTAAGACTGAAGATAGAAAAGAAAGCTTCACTGTAAGGGCTTAGTCTGCTGCATGATACAACACACCACGAGTGCTTCAGAAAAGCATCTTGCCTTATTGACTCGCTCTCTTTAAGGAGTATCTTTGATAATAGTAATTGTAGCGATTCTTAGCAAATGCTGTTAACCATTATTTTTTAAAAACTATACTATATGGGGTGATGTGTGCAAGTCACTACAGGGCAACACAAAAAAGAGAGGGAAAATGTTTTCTCTAAACTCAAGTGAATTCCAGCTCTCTGCAGTCATCACCATCCCAGCAATGTGAGTGTCCTTCACCTGCAGCTCTAGAACTGTGACGCTCACAATCCCAGTGATTGAAATGCAGAGGAAACTCACCTGTCTCAGTCCATTTATATAATATCATGATATTCTAAGAGCTGAATTTTTCTGCTGTTAGAATGCATGATAGATTTACTGTGCACAAATCTGATGACGCAAGTAGATTGCATTTCTCTGTGCATTGTGTTTAATTAAAAAGCCCAACAACTGTGACTTAATTACGCATATCACAAATGAGTATGGAAAGCGTGGCTCATAGCACTGCAAGGAGCAACGTTTTGCACCATGCATTGTAATTAAAGATTAAGTGTTGTGAGGCTATAGAACTAAATCAACAGTCATTTGTAACATATACCAATTATCATCAAAGGGGACTATTTTTCTGCTGCCACCTAATCTTATTGTTGTGTATTAGCCATCAGTTGAGAACTATTAATCTTGAGGTGTTTATTGCTAGGATGCTCTTCAACCATAGCATTTAAATGCTGGAAAAATGTTAGAGTAAAGCATTAATGTGTCATCCAGGTTAAAAGAGCAATGAAAGGTAATTTTTACACAGCATCATTGCCCTGTAACTGTTTTATAGCTCAAAAGTTATTGGTTCTGATTCTCATTTAAAGCAAAGCTAATCTGCACTGTCTGGCCTACAAGGGGGAGTGCTTTGCCATCACAGAGATGCATACGGTTACAGGTAGTGTGGGCTATCAGACAAGAAACCACCCCTTGCTTCAGTTTGGGCATTGGCCCCACCAGAAAGAGCTCCTGCACTAACACACATCACTGCCGTGGTGAAACTCTGCGCAGCAACACTCGTCCCTACTCAGAGTTAGCGCGGAGCCAAGCTGGTTACCCCGGAGCAACTCTGTGTGGGGTCACTCGTAGCCAGCTTCACTCTCGGACAAAGGGCGGATGCATGCTGAGTCCTGAGTGCCTGTCTGAGCCCTTCTGCGGCTCCCCTGGCTCCGGCAGTGGTGGCGATGCAGCCGTGTGTCTGAGCCTCGGCAGCACCTGGTTTGCAAGGCTGGCCCTTCGTTTGCAAGGCAGGTGTGACACGGGGAGAGGCAGCGAACAGCGGCAGGAGGATGATAGGGAGATGCGGCTTGGCCCAGTTTGCAGAGATGTCGACTACACAGGTGATCCAGAGAAGCTGATGGCAAGTGCTGCTACGCAGCATTTTTTAAAACAAGAGACTATGAAGTCTCCTGATTGCTAGGGCTTGTGCGCGTGTGGTGGTGACCCAGGTTCTTGCCCTGCTCCTTGTTTTGACCCTGCCCGCAGGGCTGTATTGCTGGCAGGATGACAGGCAGGCAGGTTAGGTGTGTATGTGGCCTCGGCACGCTGCGGGAAGGGTAATTCTCCGTAGGGGCATAGAAAGCGGTGCCGTTTGCCTGACTCCAAATGGATGCTTGCTGATTATTTCAGTGGGAGCGTGTTTAAGTGAAAGTATCTGCAGAAAGCCCATACATTTTATTTTGAAGGTTTAAAATAAATAGGTCCTGTTACTGCATAACACCTAGGAGAAACTGCTGCTCTGTCAAGCGAAGTACGAGTTCTGCCATGTCAGTTTGTTTGTGCAGAAATGTTCCACACTTCTGCCTGCACAAACATTTTGGTATAAATGTCTCACTGAAGAAATACTGTCTCCTTTCGGAGCTTACTAATCATATACACAACTCAATACCACTGGTGCAGTAAGTTTTGTTTCTAATTTTGCTAGCAATGTCTTTGTATTTATAGTACCATAATATTTGATACTGGAATTTATAATACCCCCTTCCCCTTTCTGCAGCCCTGGATTAGTGTGCTAGGAATAGCAGTAAGGTAACTGTGTATGTCCTGTGCAGGCCCAGCTGTGGGATTCAGGAAGTATAAGGATCAGGGCCTCTGACAGGCGGTAGTGCAAAACATCAGTCAATCCAGCCACTTTGTGATATGATGGTTTTGAACCCGGGGTGAAAATATTAAGAGTCAATGAGGAGGGAAGTGTTTATTAATGTGGGAAAAAGTGCTAGGTGTGCAGGAACACGGCCTAACCACAGGCTGAGGAGACACCGTGCATGAGCCGAGCGGCACCTCAGGCACGTGTGCGCTCGAACTGCAGATAAGCCCATTAGTTTAAACCTCTAATACTCGGAATTAAGCATTCGCCTGTTCACGGCATATCTGTGGTGGGCTCAGATGGGAACAGTGTCAGAAAATGCTTAGAAACAGCCAAATCCAAAACCCCATGGTTTCTTCTGGTGAACATGGTTTCATGCCAGCAAAAACAAAGTATTTTCATTTGAAGTAAAATTTCCTCAGTCATTAAAACTCCATGACAGAGCCTGGAGGTCAGAAAGGTGACGACAGCCTCCCCTTTACAGGTACACGCACTCATGTTCAACTTAAACTCCACGGCTTCCTCCCCATGTGCTGATGTGTGTGAGTTTTTGCAGCCCTTCTTAAGGCAGTATGGGGGAAAACAGCTCCCCAGCCCTGAACTTAAGAGTCCAGATGGAGCTGCAAGTCAGGCAGGGTAGTTTTAGCTTTAGCAGCTACAGGTACGAGCCCAAACTTGCCTTGCAAAACGAAGTTGCAGCAATACTGCCCCTTACTTTGAGTTTCTCTATCATCCTATATCATACTTCCTACCCTGATCTTATGGCACCGATGCTTATGAAACCCACAGTGACAGGTTAATGTTTGTGTTTTCTACCATTTCCTGCAGGCATCCCCAGCGGCTCTAGCAAAAAGTGTTTTGGCTGAAGTTCCCAACCAAGTCGTGGACTATTACAATGGCAAAGGGATAAAACCAAAATGTATGTCAGAGTACGAGTCTTCCAGGACACTAGCTCCATGAACCTGCCCGCACTCTTTTACAAAATTTAAAAATTGCTACTATCTACAGCTACTGTACTTAAAAAAAGAAAAAGAAAAAAAAAAGAAAAAGAAAAAAGAAACAAAGAAAAAATAGCACGTTTTGGTGATTTTTAACTAAAATAACCATTTTTTTGCATGTGTAGCCTAAAGGCTTAAATCTGTTAAGCAGTTGTATTGTTGAAAACTTTTTATGAGGAAAAAACATCCAGAAAAAAAAGTGAACTCTTTACATTACAGCATGTCGCCTTGAAATAAAAAGTTATCTGTATCTGTTTTTATACAGGTTTGTTGAAATTTTGCTAAATTTCTTATCTTTACACTGTAAAGCATTTTGAAATATTTATTGAGAGTCGATAGCCAAAATGTCTTTGGTTTAATCTGCTATGAACTGAGAGATTTTTCAAATGGCAGATGCATGAACTGTATTTTGCATGTTTAAAATAAAAACAACACAGTTTTGCAGTTGTTGTCTTTATTTCTCTCCCTGCCACAAAACTGCCTGCTGCCAACCTCCATACTCCAGGAAGAGGGGAATAAAGTGTTCCAAGAGAAAAGCATGGACATTTCCACTGTTAGCAGCATATAGCGTGGGTATCTAAACATGCCCATTTAGTCTATAGCCTGACTAGCAACTTTTCAGAAGTCTGACACATCCAATTACTGTGAAGGGCTCAGGCTGCAGCTGCAAACAGATCTAGCTTGCAGGGCATGATCCTTCAGGACTGCGTGTCTTAAAATGTGTCTGCTTACACCAAATGAACTGACTGGCTTTCTAATGGGTTGCGTTTTGAGTAGCCAGATTTTTTTATTTTGTTTCATTTGTATTGTTTTACACTCACAATACCCAACTTTGTGTGACACATTTTCTGGCAGAAATTTTGCATGGCCTGATTTTGTGACAACTAGTGGTTTGAAACTTCATTCACACACAGATCAGTTGTGTGTGACAGAAAGACTGGTTTTGTTCCAAACGAGTATTCAAGTCACTATTTTAAGGAAAGAGAACGAGAATAAATATATTGCGAGTAGATTGATTTCTTCACTGAAATATGTATGTAAATGAAGAAACTGTGATTCTTAGTGTTTGGATTTTGATTTATTAAATTGCTAAAAGACAATAGTGAAAGATATAACTTAACAGAAAATAAGATATGACCAAAAATAATTTTAGAGTGGGATTTTCCAAGATGCACAGCTTTGGACCAGTTGTGCTCTTGCTGAAGTGAATACATTTTTTATTGCTAGTTCCTAAAGAAACTGTGTCAAGCTGATGCTGAGCATTTTGGAAAATTTCCGCCAGAAGCAGATTTTTTTGGTTGTTGTTTTTAGAAATACGTATCTCAAAATGAGTTTGAAGGTAATATAGAAATCTACCTTCCTTGTTCTCATTTTGAATTTCGGCAGGCTCAGCTTTAATTGATGATTTGGTAGCATAAAATGAAGGTAATGTATAGCCAAGCACATTCAGCTCTGTTTTGCCTATATCCTGCAGCACAGTCTTTCACACTTGTTCATAAAGTGAACAGCAGAGATTCCTGGCAGCCAATATTACTTGGTCATAGGTGTAAATGGTCTGGAGATTTCCCAGATAGATCTCAAAACCACATTTTCATTTAATGGTTGACTGTTCATTCAGGGGCTTCGCCCAGGAGAGTGTACATCTGTCCCTCTGCAGATGTATTTCAGCTAGAAGCTACTGTGATTTTTCCTAATATCTCAAGCCCTGTTCTGCCAATATATCTTGCTTCTGATCTAAAATATCTCTCTTTTCGAATTCCCATTCCCCACCCTTTTCTCTTTCCTTCCCTACTCTCAGCACATGACAGAAAAGTCAAGGACTCATGTTTTGCCCCTCCAGTATCTTACTTTGTAATCTTGAGCAAGTTATTTAAACTCGCTGCATCTCAGATTTCCTATCTGTAAAATGATGGTCACTCATATGTTGCTGAGTATCTTGCAATGGTACCGGGGAACTTCAGTACTTAAAAAGGGTTTTGAGACCCTCGGGGAGATGAAGCCCAAGCATGGATTTAGAGAGGTAAATGGCAGCAGAGGGGGTTAGGGCTTTTCTTTATTATCATCAGCCAGAGTGAAGCCACTGTCGCTGAGGCCAGGTGGAGCTGCCCTGTGAGAGCAAAGCACACGCTCCAAGCCCCGTGGGCACAGACATGGTAGCAGTGACCCTGCGGGGGGGCGGTGAGGGGACACAGCATGAAGACCATGTAATTAATTCACTTCTATGGAGGATATGGGTTGGATTGTTCCATGGTTTGGCTGTTTCTTGATACTTCAGCATTTTTCTTGCTTGTATTTTTCACTCAGCAAAACATTTTTCAGAACTTACTTGCGTTCAAAGATTTTAGGCCACCAGACAGCATTTTGAACACTTGATCTGAGTTACAATTATTAACAACACAGCTCTGTTTTATCAAATATTCCATTGTCTGAGTTTGTAATTTGCTTAGTAATTCTTTGGGATAGATAAGGGAGGAAGAAGGTTCATTTTCCCTTTTCTTCAGTTTGTTTCTTTTACTACATATTTTTTTTTAGCTTGACTGAGTCCTGTCCTGAAATCTCTGAGGGCTCATTGTCACAGTATGGTATGGGATCCCCTGATCAATGTATTTTCTGGTTCTGTGTGAGAAATCTCAGGCTTAGATTAAAAGAGATCCCGTTTTTCTGAAATTGTAGCATTATGGGAAAACCAATCATTTGCCCTATTAGTAGCAGGTGGATACATTTAAGTGGTTATATTATATGCCATCATCTATTTTTATGCATGTAACTTTTTGTAAATATTGTATTAATACCTCCTATTGAAAGGAAATTTTAAGAGGTGGTATCAACTTGAGACATTTGCATTATCCTGAATTTATATTTTCTTCTTTTCTTTGAGAGAGGGGAAATACTAATACGTTTCAATCTGGAATAAATTCTATAGGTTCAAATTTCAAAGCCTTGAACACCACTTTCCCCCCCCTCCCCAAAAGAAACATATTTCTAAAGCTTTAAGAACAATAAATATTTGAAACAGATGGAGAATCTCCATTCTACTAGTTCTCTTTTGCACTGTGCTAGCATTTTCAGGCCTGTATTAAAAGCATTTATTTATCTTGGCCCAGATTTTAGCTATGTTTTTTTTCTTGTAAAGGTAAGAAAACAAAGGGAAGGAAGGAGGGAAGGAAGGAGGGAAGGAAGGAGGGAGGGAGGGAAGGAAGGAGGGAAGGAAGGAAGGAGGGAAGGAAGGAAGGA